>JAEMWC010000528.1:172500-262500 GCA_016490735.1 Pachyseris speciosa
ATTTTTCTAAGCTTAACTGACATTTACAAAATGTGAGAGAAAGCGTTTACCTGCAATACTTGAGGCCTCTTTCCACATGGCATCAATTCTTTCCTTAATTAACCAGGAGAAAGGAAACTGCAAATCGAATATACGTCTCTCACGTCCTGAAGTAGTTACTGGAACGCGTTCGCGAATGATGCCATTTTCAAGTGACAAAAAGTTCTCATACTGGAGCTCAACCATGCTTGGATCCTGAAAAAGTGCTATCCACAGACGTGACACCCAGTTCCCTTCCTCCATCACCAATTCCAGGTTGGAATCACGGTCGACAAAAGCAATGACTTCAGAGAGGATTGGAATCACTGATGAGTACACTCTCTGCCACAGCGCCTTCCTGAATGTACCATTCTCTTGAATTCCGGTACCACTTAACGCCTCCCGGCGAAGCCAGTCACTCGCATTCAGGCCGGCGCGGTCATCTTTTTCTTGGAGAAGTTTGTGGATTCGTCGAGCCAAGATGGTAGCAAATGACAAATCTACAAAACAGCAATTTTGTAAATCAAACGTCGATGCCAAGAGCCTGAGCGTCATCAATAACATCTCAAAACGATAACATCTGAAAACGATATACGCTCGAGCGCAAAGGTTGGCAAAAAAGTGCACAACCAACCACTGAAGTGCCAAAACAGTGCCAATCAGTGGAAACCACTATGTTCCAGATAACGTTGAAATTTTGGACTATGGTGCGTGATCCTGGACTGACGAGAAAGTGCCGGAGGAGGTATTGTTTCAAAGTATGAAGTTGATGTGCCTTAAAAGGGTCATTCACAACAGACAAACTACTATATCTGTTTCTAATTCTAGTCTGCTGCTTACCAGTTCCATAGCACCTGTTATCTGGAAGAAGGCTTAACATGACTTCAATTCTGCGTGTTGACCTGGATGAACGCCAAGACTCGTCATCAATTCTAGCGACAGCTGCCTGAATACAACTTCTCAACAGGCTCACAATGTCCACCTTATCCAGGACGTGTTCGCTGGAAGCAAGATCGGTGGCCTCCATTTCAATGTCGACCCCTTCTTCCTGTTGTTCTTCAACTTCCATGTGTTCAGCCTTTGTGGTGCTTGGTGCCACATCAAACAGCTCACTAACCGATCGGTCCACCATGAATTCAATGGCTGGGATTTGACCGGTTGGTGGACGTAGTTCGTCGATGTGTACGGACATCCATCGCCCGCCTTGGAAGCCAGCAAATGTTTGGCAGCCCCCAACAAGCCGCGGAAGTTGCGCAATCATGACTATATGCACAAAAGATGAAGGGTCGTGTCCGACACTTTCTGCAAAATCTTGCTCTGCGGTTGTCCTCAGTTCTACTAGCAGGTGACGAGCACAAGGTATCAACGTGCTATTTACGTCTCCGGCATCGCACTGGACAATAAGCAATCCTTCCCGTCCCCCAAGTTTGGCAAAAAAGTCTCTGAAAGATAAATTTTCATATATTTGTAATACAGTAAGACTTGATATGGTGGATTTTTTCAAGTGGCTTTGGCCTTTCAGACGGCTCAGTATAATTCTCCTTTTCCATAGTTTAAAATTGCTAAAAGTGCGTCACTGCATTACGACCTTAGCACTTTGCTACAGTTAGAGACGCCCCATCTCTCCAATGGGACAAATCATACATGTATGCCTTTGGAAGCTGGAGAGACATTCAGGAGGATGGTATTCCAATAAGGACGGCAGAGACGTGTACCGGTTAGGAGCAACAGATGTTCAGTCAAATTGCACCAGAAAATGGTTGGTCATTGTTTGACAAGTGTGACTTCCTTCCTACTTATTACTATTTCAGATAAATAACTAAAAAGTTTATCAAAGAGCACTTAAATTAAGTTCCTAGCTGACCTCACGGATGAACAGAACTGCTGCTCCGTGTGAAACTGCTGCAGACTCAGACACGTCACATTGGACAGTTGCAAAGACGTTGAAGTTGCTACATCTTGCAAATCGTTGGAAGACAGCAATCTTGAGTGGGTTGTTACCTGCAGGGAGAATGTTGACATCTGACTTTCATATCAGTTTAGTACTACATTTCCACATAGTCATTTCCGTTTTTGGATGCTCATTGTTTAATGCTGAACAGACCCTCAAGGAAGGAAAAAGAAATTTAACTTCAGGCAATCATTTTGCTGCAAAATAGTTTTTCTTAGTAGCAGGTATCAGTAGCCCAATGCAATTCACCTGAAAGCTAGCTTGGTGACTGATCTGATCATTTAATATTGGTTGTTATTGGTACAAACGCAATATAAGCGCAAGTGAAGGAAAAACAGAAATCTCTAGTGTTTGTTTTGTGTTGTTTGTACTTGTCTTGCCGTAATTCCCAGAAAGGAAACTTAACGCGACGATGATAGTGTGTTCGATGTTAGTGTTTGTGTTCTTTACTGTCCTGAATAGGTTGTGAACCGTAACACAGACAGCACCTGAATTAAGGTTCCCTGGTCTGTACTTCTGTCCTCTGTTGTTAGAACACGTCTAAGGTAGGCAGTCAAACTTGAATGTTCCTGCATTGTGAAGTAAGTTGCCCAGAGGTCGTCTGCTTGCTGGGCAAGCTGTGTACTTGGAAGGCGTGCCACGGCATCAGGTGTTGCGCATTGTAACAGCAGTTCTTGCGATTCCTTGAAAACCTGTAACATCCAGTCAGCGATAATTCAATTCATTATCACAAAGCACCACTTTGATGTTTCATATTGCCGTTTAGCAGTTTCAGCATTCAAATTCGCAAGGTAAACTGACGGAAATTTGGTGATTTCCACACACAGCGATATGGTGCAACAATCGACTTTCAGAAGAAAATGATACATTGAAAGGATAAGAAAAGTTCAGAAATGCCAGTCTCCCTCGATCCTGTCTTGGAGACTAAAAAGTCAAGTTTTTAACATACCTTCTCTTCGAAGGTGTGCTCGTCAAGGTACTCGTTATGTTCGCTCTGGGTTAGGTTGCTAGTTACTTGAAGGACCACCGATGCTGCCGTGTCGGCATGATAACCAACAAATGCGTCACCAGGTGTGTATTTTCTGTGAGAAAAACATTGTCATTTCACATGGTCAAAAAGTAAGGAATTTTTGAGATGGGGGGTAGCTGAATTGGAGTCAAGATATTTGCAGGATTTTTGCAGAAGACACTGTAAGATGATGCTTAATCCTGATTGCAGCCATGCACAGGGAACAACAACAACAACAACAACGATGATAATCAGATGATGATGACAGTTATCCACTGCGGAACACACCTCATCTGCTGGTAACGTGGGGTGTTCACATGAGAAAATCCTGTCACCCACTCATCAAGGTTATGTACGACGCGTCTTTGTTGAGGGGTAAGGCTTGCTGAAGTCACAAGATAATGCTTCTCCAAGCGATTGATCAGAGGGATTGGAAACTTGCTGTAAACAACATCTCTTTCGGCAATCACAATCAATCTGTTGAGACGGAAGGTTTGTAGGTGAGAATCTTCCAGAACAAAGATCAGAACGAAGGCTAAACGGTCGTTGGTCCTCTATACAGTAACATTTGCCGAGAACATATTTTGGAGCAAGCTTCGAAATAAAAGGGAGTCCACTGCTACACTACAAGTGCAACTAACGTTTCTGTGCTTATACATCCTGTGATGAGCTTGTGCCTTTGTGGATTTGAAGTTCAGATTAGATTTAGATTTAGAGAAACACTTAACATGACGCAGTTCATTATATTGAAAAAAAAATTAAAATAAAATAAAAGTGTCTTTATTGTTCAAAAGATAAAATTACATATCTTATGTTACATTTAAATATAACAATGTTAATGGGCTAAAGTATGTCTCTAAATAAGATTAGCATATACAAAGAAATAAATACAAAAATCGAATACAGAAAGTACACTGTTTACAAAGCTACATTATACTTAAAGACAATTCTATTAAAGAATGTATTTTTAAAGCGGTCCGTGTGAATGGCGGGCATTGCGGGAGATTTATTCCTTAAGTCGTATCTTGTAATCTTAGAACGAAGTAACGATTTGTGTCTTGTGTGTTTGTGATGGAAAGTGCGATTGTCATCCCGGTTAAAGCTACCAAGCAGTACTTCCTTGAATTGTGCTGTTTTTTGGGATGCTACGATGGTTGAATCTGTGGATACATTACTAAGGTGTGCCCGTATATAACGAGTTCCGGTTTTTGGGAGTTCCTTTCATTTTCCAATTACATTCTAATCAGAGGGTTCCTACCTGAATTTATCATCTACACGGCATTTCACACGGTGACTTCCTAGTCCAAGGTCCACATATTTCTGGCCTCCGAAATACATGTAGTACTAAGGGACAATTAAAAATTAATAGGCATTTATTATATTTTGGCATATTTTTATGACAGGATGAGGTAAGAAAGAATAAGGTACATTAACTGCAACTTTTAAATCCACTGATATTCTATCACGATTACCGATATTTGCAAGGTCCCACTAATTCGTAATGCTTTGGTAGACAACAAGTGGTGAAAAGGCACTCGACATGCAGAGTTTAATCTTTAAAACAATGTTTGAGAAGTTATCCGCACAAATTTTAGAGAACAATTTAGAACTAGAGATTGTTTCTTACTTGGTTGAGGGCGTCATAAAGACTTTCGTAGCGGCTCTCCAAGTTCAACAAAATTACTGTTCGCCCTGTTTCCATGCACACTTTAATTCGATTGATATCGCGGCAGACCTGAAATATGAACAATAAAAGTCACTACGGAAGTGTCTAATTGTCTTGATCTTTGGTTAGAATACACAATCGTGTTTTTATAACTAAGCAGCAAAAGTACAGTGAGAGTTTTGCTTCATATTTGGCACCTGTGTGTACTCCTGATCTTTGGGGAAGCTGCTACCGAATATTATGACGGGTTCCTCCCCTTTCTCGTGCAACTCCCGCTGGACAATTGGCAAAGCTGCGTAGTTCTCCGTCAGCACCAACAAGTATCGACTCTCCCTGGTAAGAATGCAAGTAAAAACTGAAAGTAGGAAAGTGGCAAGTGGCATGTAACAGAATTGTGTGCCAGAAGCAAATTGCCAATTGGCCACTCACATCTGGGTTAAAAGAAGGTTAAAAGAAGTCGCCCCTATGCTGAGGTGAAAGCTCACTGCATAAGCATTCCTCTCCGATAAGTGGTTACCAAAGCACCTTTATCGTATCCTTAATTTTCTCGCTGATGTAGTTTTTGCTTTTTGCTATTCGTCTCGAGTGTTTTTACAATCTAAGCATTCGATATCAAACGGATACAAGCCATGTCAACCCTTCAGCGGTCAGAGTAAAATGCTTCGGAAGGTACGACTAGTAAGACCTTTAAGACACTTCACAGCTTTAACTCTGAACGAGAGAACGATGAGCACAACCAGCACTTGCAATAACACCCCAAGATCTTTAGTCTCGAACGGGATTCTAAGCATGACCAGTCCATTCGAGTGCTGACATACCAAGTCAATTAAAAGGTGGTAAATTGTGAATCACTGGTTCATGCACTCTTCACTGTATGCCCATGATTCATGTTATCCTCACTTCGTGTTGTCCACCTACTGTCTATGTCCCTTACCCTCTGGAGGTTTCACGTTCCAGACTGGCTTTGATCAGGTTCACTGCAGAGAAGTCATCGTGATTTTCTCTCCTCTACAATAAAAGACAATCATCTTAGTTAACCTTGGCCGGGCACTTTTGATGTTTGGCCAAAGGCAAAGTGTATTTCCGACTTATTTTTGGTAAGGTGGATAATGAAAGAACCAACCAAATCGAGAAAAATCCAATGGCAAACAAAACGGAAGTTAAAACGAGGCGAAATAAAGTACTTTCCACGGCCCGGTTGTTCGAAACTGAGCCGATTAAAGCTTATCCAGCATTAGCAGGAGTTAGGAGTTAGTGAATTCAAGTCAACACTCAAGTGAAAATCTTTTGGAAATGTTTTTCTGGAACAGTAACTAAACTGGAATCAAAGTTCACTCAAACCTGGGATTAGCTTAATCGTGCTTTAAACAACTGGGTCCAGATGTTCTCACCGTGTGGTTTCTCTGATATGAGAACTGTCCTCTAAAGATCTTAACAGGGTCTATCTCATCCAATCCACCAAAGTTTCTTCTGATGGCATGTTCGATCTCTGGCCAACGCGGTTCACGTCCCAGGTCCTCGGCGATTTTGTACACCATTTTCACAAGGCTAGAGGGAAACGAAAAACACTTCAAATATGGTAGAATAAAAGGATGTCAAACCAAAGGAATTTGAACGCAACGAGCTAACACATAGCAAAGCTTCAGTAGTTGATAAAAACTTTTTAACGTAATTTTACCTGTAGAAATCACGGAGCCCAAAGAACTCATCCTTTTTGGACTCTCGGAGAGCTTCTGACTCTTTCTGACTGTCGTACAGCTTCTCGTAACCCTGTGCAAGTGGATTCATGAGTGGAGCGACAAAGCTTTGTACTCGTGTGTCTGTTGAACATATGCCCCTTAAGAAGGAAATGAATTGTCATATTAAATAAAGTCAAAACGATACCAAAAGGACAATGAATGTAAAACTAGCTTCAATTGTCTCTTTCGTACTGTTCTGAGCGAGCATGTATCCACAAATAATTTACTATGATGCTCTGTGACTTCCGATTTTACTTTTTAAGGGAACCAAGTTTAATTTTGTGCAAAACAAAACCTCGGGATCTACTGTTGTGTCTTGTTTTCTGTCTTGCAACAGTGACTGCAATAGTTTTATGCCGGTCTACTTCCCTTTGTTAAGGAAACGTTCCTACGAGATTATTGATACAAAAAACCTGACCCACGATTTCGTAATGGGCATTTACATGGACATGTTCTAATCTAATAGTTTACTAACGTTCTTCACTTATCAAAGTTGATCAACTAATCAAACGTATTGCTTGCTTGCAGATGACATATCCTCGCCTTAGTAATGATACCATCTTCCTTCCATAAACCAAGACGAACTTTACTTACATAGCACTCTCCACCAGTTCCTCGGCATCCGGCAGGCCACGCGACAGCATAATACCGCGGTTCATTTTTGCAGGATCTAGGGCCCAGTTTGAGATTCCAATGAAGGCCACTCTGTCACTCTTTTGGTCTTCCACCTCAATGATGCCATCTGCCGAGCTCACTCCGTCCTCCAGGAGGGGGTGAAGTGTTTTTAGGGGCATCAGAGGCGAGTCTTCTGCTAGGCCAATCTCATCTAAGACCACCACTGACACGTACTTGTCTGGGTTTTTACCCTTCTGTAGTTTGCTGCACTGACGAAAGGTTGCCTTGATTCCGTCAGCAGTTGAAAGAGGGCTGCATTGGTATGACACCATATGGACCTGGTCGGAAACATAATCCCGATCGAAAGTTACTTCAGAACTAAATTACCGGTTGTATTTTTTAGAACTCTACTTTTTTTGGAGCACTTACCCAAACCATTCTTGGAGCCTGAAGAAACAAAATATTTGAATTCTACACTACGTTTGAGAGGCTTTCAGCTTGGCGTCAAAAATGTAATTAGCACTTTAGATATAGTTTTACATTTTTAGCATAGTTAATTTAATTTTTAATGATATTTTATCGATTGTATTAATTGTAAAGCGCATTAGATCATATATTATTCATGAATTTTTGCGCTATATAAGTAACACGTTTATTATTTTTTATTTATCAAAAATACTTTCGCAATCGCTTTGGTTTTCCTTCATGACTGACGCTGTTTTGTTTGATTGATTTTTCTTTACGCAAATCATTGGAAGGCAGCTCTTCCATTTGTAGTACTTTTTGTACCGTAAAAACCAAACCAAAGCAGTATATGCAAGACAATGAACAAATAAAACCTGTAAACAATGAACAAATAAAACCTGTAAGGCGAAAAGCGCGGGGAAACGTGTGGTATTGCTAATGTTGTAAAGCAAACCCAAGGCAATTATCGCCACGCAATAATGGCCTTCAAATGTATGTCAGGGTGCGCACCAGCCTCTTTAATTTCTAAATATATTCAAAGAGCTACGATCACCAGGCGTACAACGAGGACCTCCCAGATGTTAAACATTCCTTTGTTTAAAACAGCCACAGGGCAAAGAACTTTCCACTTCAGGACAGTCAAACTCTGGAACTCACTAGATTCGACTCTTAAGTTGAAACCAACACTACAGGACTTCAAACGTTGCCTGAGGAGAAGCCTTCTCTCGAATTTTTTAGTGACTTAATTGCTCCACTTTTTATTTCATTAATTTATTTTTTATTAATAATTAATCGGTTTGATTATGTCATTTACTAGTTAATTGTTAATTAATTTACTTGTATATAGCATTAGTTCTGAAAAGCCCATTTGGGACGAATAAAGTATTTATGTATGAAAAAAAAAAAACTACGCCAGACACCTAACTTCGAAAAGCGTCCTGATTCTTTACAGCGGTGCAAAAGGTCTTTTTCCACATTTTACCTGTTTAAAGGTCTTAAAGAGATTTGACCTTGAGGCATCGCCTTCCATGTTATCAGCAACAACAGTCTTGGCGAGAGATTTGGAGCTGCCTGGTTTACCAACCACAAAAAGTGGAATCCTGAGCTCAATGCACACCACCATCATGAACACGTTCTCGCTTAATGCTGTGTTGCGTGCGATATTCTGACCTAATTCCAGCTCATTCAACACTGCTTTCTGGCATCTAGAATAAAGCATAGAAATAAGTCCAAATATCAGTTAGCTGAACAAAGCAAGAATGTTTCCAAGGCGCATTGTTTTGACCATGTCTCCTGCATTAAGAAAACTGATACAAGGGAAAGCCTATGTTGTCCTCCAACAGAAAAGCATAAAAAATTGTCCAAATAGGAACACCTTGGATTTTGGAAGAAGAATGTCCGAAAGATCTGACTTTCGAATATTCAAGAAATGCACCCTAAAATACCTTGTAATTTCTTGTAGAATGCGTCTGTGTCCACCAGGCAGTTGGCAAGGGTGAGAAAAGCTTGAAGCTATTGCATGACGAAATTGATCTCTTTCTTGAAGTCGCGCATGGTAACACACGCCAAGGGACAGTACAAGGGCACGCGTGACGTCATCAAGATCCTAAACGAGAGAGAATGAGTTAACAAGGGATCCGGTAACATCATCTTTTGACCTAATGCATTACTGTATGGAAAAAAAAGAAACATCTTAATGATCATTTAACAAGAGAAAACGACAAAATGAAACGTTTTCACAAGAGCCACTGCCTGTGCTATGTGGCTGGTGTGCAAATCTAGGTAAAATTGTCACAGAATAATCGAAACAAATTCGACCATGAAAAGTGTGGAAATATGGAAAATTAAAGAGCTCAGAACTAAAACCTAGTTTCAAGTTTTCAAATCGGCAAAAACAGGAATACAAAAAAGAATGCCAAAATGAATAAAAACACATAAAACTTAATGCCTGTTCCCGAGGGGAACAGTCCCGAGAATTACACTGAAATTGAGTTTCGAGGGAAACAAAATTCACTCTTCCCCAAGGGTCATTAAGTGATTTGTTATATAGCAAAACAAATGGGTCAAACCGGTGGAAAACAAAAACAAAAGCAAATTTTGAAAAACGCGGCGAGATTCCAGCGACAACATCAGGCCACCTTCAACTGCACGCTCTGATCACGTGCAACAGCGGTCAACATTTCGTGGGTAACAGTGAACTGTTTCCCGTTTGACGTCATAGTTGTCGCAATGTTCCCCGCTCATGTCATTTGGCGGGAAATAGTTTCATTGTTAGATGTCATGTGACCATGAATTAGCCAATGAATGGGCGCGCTGTAGGGGGAAAAACGCCAGCTATATAACAACATCTGTTATGATCCATGCTGGTACCTGATCCAAATCATCTTCTTCGCCTTCTTCATCACCATCGCCTTCGCTATCGTCATCGTCCTCATCGTCACTTTCTTCGTCCTGTTCGTTGGACTGTTCATCCATCAGAGGATTGAGAACATTAAGGCGATTGTAGAACCAAACCATCACTCGCATTGCACGCTCTACATCTCGAAGGCTGACAAAGCTGCATTCATCCTGTGAAAGAAAGCTGATGGTAACTAATCCGTAGTGAGGAGATTTGAATGTATTTGAACTTAACGAATGTTCAGTAAAGAGAAAAGTAGCTTTGGTCAATCAATCGGCGTAAATGACGGAAACGTAACCTGAATTGAAGCATTTAAAGAATATGGCATGGATAAAAAAGGCAAAAAAACAAAAACAAAAACAAAAAACAAAAAAAAAATCAGAGACCAGTGTGTTAACTGGTAATATCGGACAGGATTCCACCAACCACCAATTTGCCATGGATTCAAGCTTGTGGAAAGTCAAAACAAAAACCAAAGGCACATATCAGACTACGACCTCGAATAGGGAAAGGGGAAGGAACGAGCATAAAACAACTTTCTTCCCCAAGGTTGGTAGCCGATGCACGATTCCTACTGTCCGTTGATCCTAAATACAAAGAGACTTTACCGTTTGATGTCTCATGTAACGCTGTGAAGCAGTAAGCACTGCTGTTAGAGCCTTTACCAGTGGCACGTCTCCTGGAATTTGTTTTTCCTGTAGAACCTTGAAAGAGAGGTTCCAAAGAGCAAGAATTATTCAGGGTTTTAATGATGTATTTAACATGTTAACTAGGGTTCTTAATGACGATAAAGTTAAAATTAAGTGAATTCGATAATAAGTCAAAAGTATTTCCTAAGAACTCCGACCAACTGCCGTCATAAAAAAAAATTAAGCAGTAATAAATGAACGAAAAAATGAATGAATATACGTCCATACATGTTGCAAAAAGGTAAATCGATAGCTAATCAAACTTATCCTCTAAAAACTCAGAATAACTGCAAAAACAAAAACTTTATTTCCCTTTATCTGAAAACAAAAATTAGAATGAAAAAAGAAAACAAAATAATATAAAGGGTATTAGCTTCCTCAATAACTGTGAGAGATAAATAAAATGGGAAGACAAAATTAAGAAAAGACTATTTGAAAAGATGGGTCGGACATACGAATAACACACACAATAAAACAATAGTAAATGAAATAACGGCAAAGGTAAAAGAGATTGATTTGAGAATCGAGAATTTAACGATCGAATCGCTTTTCACTAGAGAGAAGACCATTTTTTGTACGCTCCAAAGTTATGCCATCCACCAGGGAAATCACAGATAAACTCCACTTACAAATCTGCTGACAATTTGGCTGGTGTAAAGCTTCTCAATTTCAGGTTTCAGTTGTCCAAAGTCCCAGACCAAAGGACGCATGCTTGCGGGCAAAGAATGCACTCTGTAGACCAGGTGACGGAGAGGAATGCGACCTAGAAAATTATTATAGAAATAACGAATAAATAAATAAATGAATGTAAATACTGCGTCCATGGTGAGGATGACACCCTAACATAGCATCATTGGAAATAAACCCAATTCAACCATGCTGTGCTGGTTATTATTAGATTGTAGAAAGCGTGCCAACACTCTCCAACAAATTACTTTTAACACTTTCTCTGCGCTTTCCCCCAGTGTAAATGATAATCACTTGCGACACCAAAAACTGTTTGGTTCAACACTGAAGGGGAGGGAGAGCAGGACGCTTGCGTAAGCGTGTTCCCTGGTTTTTTCGTGTTATTATGGCGAGGAGTGTAGGAGAAAAACTCAAGAACAATGTTTTACTTGCAAGTGACCGGACAGTACATTCCTATAGTGCCATTCACTCAACGTGCTTTACAAGTTTTTGGTAGTGGATGAAAAAGAAGTGCTAACGTGGTGCTATTTTGTGTGCCTGGTTGTGTAAAGTGTAACGTTCTCAATTTGCCACTACCAAAATCCAGCGCTGTTACTTAACGAGGAGGCCCTTATAGAGAACGGTCTCCCGATTCTGAAATGGTTTTGTAATTAACACGTCTATCAAAATTTGTGATACTTCTTAAGGAGGCTCGAAACAGCTTTTTTGTCCTTCGGGTATACCTGTTGAAATCAAAATTTCCTATAGAAGACAAGCTTCGATTTCCTTGATACTACAATTTCTTTTCGGCGTACGATCAAAGTTTGTTTTCTCATTGGTTTCCAAGCAACAGCTGTTACCATAGCGACGGTAACGCGTGGCCGCTCATTTTGAAAAAGGTCAACAAGACGCTCTATGAGCGTTAACTCGGGATACTTTTGTTGTGCAGAAGCCGGACGCATGCTTTTTGATTCTCGAAACTATCCGGCTAGTGGTTTGCTTTTGGGTTCACATAAGGCCTTTTTGTTGATTTGATTTAGCATTGATTTGATTTAGTCTCCCCAATTAGTAGAGCATCTGTGCTCAGCTAGAAAGATTTGAGACTTTAATAAAGTTATTATTATTATTATTATTATTATTATTATTATTATTATTATTATTTTGAGAGTTGCCATCCATATTCGTTGTCAGCTGTTGTTGTTTACTTCTAAATTAAGTTGCAACATCTGGAGTTTTTTCTCTCTGCGAAGCTTGAAAACATTCGCATAGACACTTCTCTTAACATATTGGATATTCAAAACTCGAAAACACAAGGCGAATCGTTTCCGTGTATGTGATATGTTTCTCAGAAGCAATCCAGATGCCACGCATTGTAAAAAGAACTCGAAATTCAAACTGCTCTATTTTCAAAACAAAGCGCGTTACTTGGCTTAAAATGTCATTTACCTGATGAAGCTAAAAAATCTAAAAAACCAAAAATTCGCAAACTTGTCTCTAAGGGCCTGTTTACATGGAGGGAGGGTGCCCCGGCTAACCGAGTAACCCGGCTAACCGAGCTACTCTAGGAGGGCCAACTTTTCATACCTTTCTTTAGAAAACGTATTGAAGCGTTTACATGCTAGACAAGGTAGCCCGCCTTCCCGGGATACCCTGTCTACTTGCCCGGGGCACCCTTCTAGGCGGGCTAGCTTTTTGCCATGTAAACGGTTCGTGCCGGGTTATCCCGGCTAGCCGCGGTGAGAAGACCGTGAAAGCAGCGTTACATTCCAGGTCAGCTTTTAAAGTTAACTGCCCCTGGTGACAACGATCAATTACTAGAGTGCAAAATAACGACCCTACACACTAAAAAGCGGCCGCTAACGGAACGAGCGATCAACAAATTGAACTTACCGTTAAAAAAGTTTCCTTTGCTGTTCTCACGGCCGCTCTAAAAATAGCCCACTGACTATCCCGCTTAGGTGAGTTGTATGTAAAGGCGGGCTATGTTTCAACTCACCTAGCCGGGTAACTCGGTTAGCCGGGGCACCCTCCCTCCATGTAAACGGGCCCTAAATATAGAACTGTCACAGCGATTGAGTTGTGGTATAAACCGGATCAAATTACATCAAAACAACTTTGCGATTTTCTAAATATAGAACTGTCACAACGATTCGAGTCGATACTCACAGCACGTGCCAGGCTTCCAACCTTGTCTTAAATTCGGCAAACCTTTTCATGCGGACAGTCTATACTGTATTAAAATCTAGCTTCACAACTTTACAAAGATATGTGCAGGAAAATTTGTTCCGGCGGTCGAAGTGGATTATTTAACCTTGAGTGTTCACTTGCGGTCACGTATTAAATGGAAGGTATCACATTACGAAAACAACTTTTTGCAAATCTGTAATTTTTCTGTCACAGCATTCGAATTCGACTTGTGATATCGATTAGCCGATAAGCACTACACTTGCGAGGCTCCCACCTTTTTCTTAACATTAGGCAAACCTTTTCATGGGGACAGACTGTGCTGTATTAAAATATCTAGCTTCACAACTCAAACACGATGAATTTGCATAACTTGAAAACAACCGTCGCATGATGTTAGCCTTTCGACCTTTGGACTATGTGGTTTGCTTTAACCAATGAACACACCGCCACGTGCCTGCTATTGTGCGTTGGCCAATCCAAACACCGGAACGTAATTGTATTGTGCATTTTGCTGCACAGGAAAAAAAAAAGAGACTGAAATCTGACACATTTTATAACTCGGTATACTTACAGTATCCCGAGTAATTATCTCGAAATCCACTCAGACACTTAATAACGAAACTTCAAGAGTGTAAACTACTCAAGTTCCACAACTTGTAGGCCAAATTAAAAAAGAATCTGTAATGTTGTAGTATCAAGGAAATCGAATTTTGTCTTCTACAGGAAATTTTGATTTCAACAGGTACACCCCAAGGCAAAAAAAAAAAAAGAAGCCTCCTTACGACATATGACTTGAAGGTCTCAGCTTTGATTGGAAAGTTTTCGCTACATAAGAAATAATGTCCAACACTACCGACAGCATAATAAGCGATCGCCATTTTCGGCAAAAGGATATATTCTCATGGTAGTTTTCAAGAGCTTATTTGTTTCTACATATCCTGGATATCTAAAAGAACTATTCGTATATCAAGCTGCAAAAGTTTGGAATTCGCTCCCAGACAGTATGAGAACAATGACATCATTTCAAGATTTTAAGACAGCCATAAAGAAAATGAACCTTTAGTAACTGAAAATGAACTTTTTGTAGTAGTTTTAATTAATGTATTTAATAATTTAATTGATTTATGTATTTTCTTTCTCGAAGATATTAGCTCAATAGAGCTACTCTGATAATTCGAGTTGAAATAAAGTGTATGTATGTATTTTCTGATCCATTATTTGAAGAGAAGTGAGATGGGGATCATTCCCTACCGAGTCGATCACGCGTCTGTTGAGTTGAAACATGGTAACCCAGGCCAGCTGATTCAAGTTTGTGGATCATTTCTTCAGTGTGCCTTCAAGACAGAAATATACAAATATATTCCATTTTAGTGTGGACAAAGCAAGGTTTTGTTGACGGGACCACGAACAGGAGCAGAGTGGCTATAGAAAAGCTCGTCTCTTCCCCATTCTTCTTGCGAAACTGAAGGTTGTTTATAGCGCTTCGGAGCCAAAATATTACTGTCGTACCAATAAAGCAGCAACAACAACAACAACAGCGGTATTTAGTTATACACGTTATACCTAGAAGCTAAATAGCTTGTTAAATACATACAACATTGTTAGACATTTTGGGGGCGTTTGCACGGGCCTTAAGTTTGAGGGTAGCACCTACAATTGTAGAAATCAGTCTCCAGTATGGCGAGACCTTTCAAGTGAACAAACCCTATATTGTTATACAAGAAGTTCCAAAATGAGGCAAGTCTGGCCTGCACACTCTCACTTTCATTTTTCAAGAAAACAGTAACGTAAACTGCCAGCAAATAGCTTTTGCCTTATCTGCGACCTCTAATGCGGGAATATTGTTAATTTCAACACTAGATTCTTGTAAAAGGGATTAAAAATTTAATCGTTACAAAAGTAACGATTAGATTTTTAATTCCTTTCACTCTTATCCCTTTTGCTTGATTGACTGTTTGTTTGTTTTCGTGAAGCATATTTCCTACAAATGAGGCTTGAGAGACATTCAACACATCTTTTGTCAAGATTTATTCTTCACCATTTTATTCTTCAGAACAAATACTTACTTCCTGTACGGGTTACACGCTGCAATGAATTGCAACCGTTTGGCTTCAATCTTTCTGCCACCGACTTTGCGATCTACCATGACCTCTTTGATCATTCCTAAAGCATTAGTTGTGTTAGCCTCATCAAAGAACAAAACAGTGTCAATGCCAAGAGTTTCATCGCGTCTAGCCATTTGTTCAGCCTTTTCCACTTTGTCCTTTATGTCCTTGTAAGTTGTGCCCCCGTGAACCTATCAATAATGACCATGATTAAATTAATAGTAGGGGTAGGGACAGGCATTCATGTCTCCGCGACCTCTGTCTCGTACAAACGTCACAGAGCGCGAGACATAATTTCATCTTACCAAACATTTCTTTCTAACAAAATGCTTTCTTAACTTTCTCAAGTTATTATAAGTCTTTTAAATGTATTTTAATTGTAAACTCGCAAGCCTGTTTGTATGGTATTGATTCTAAATAAAGAAATCTATTTAACAAATTGACGTCAGTTTTTTATGAGTCGGTCCTCTTATTGATGATGAATTGCGTCATAACATTGTCAAAGTGCTGTGGAAACCACGAACCGAAGACGAGTGGTTTCCACAGCAAACTTGTTACGAACTTATGACGAAATTCATCATCAATAAGAGGACAGACACATAAAAAACTGACGTCAATTTGTTTTTTACAATAACAAACCCCCAAACTGGTCAATTGCCAGGTTTAAATGACGAGAAAAGGCACCGTAAACAGCCGCAATCGTACGAAGTAAATGAATTTTATTCAAACTTACGCGAACATTGTCAATAGCTTTTCTCGCTTTCTGATTGGCTATTTACAACAGCTAAGCAACTTTCATTGGCTAAAAAGTTGAAAGTTTGACGTGAGGCCTAAGCCTCGCATAAATTAAAATCTTCACTTGCTGCAGAAAGTTGAATCAAATTCAAAATACGATCTGAAAAGCCTTGTGGAGATGTAAAACGTTTATGTTTAAGTCCGTGCCTTGGCCTGAAAGCGTGGAAGACTTTCGTCTGGCTGTTCGTCAGTCATTCCGAGCAAGTTTTTTGTTTAGTTCATGTTCAGAGCACCAGGCGGGAAACTTAACAGAAGGTACGTCGATGTGCAATGAAGTTTACGAGTGTTTTGTTTCTGGCGAAAACGGCTTTTGTTAAAAGAAGAAGTCTAGTAAATGTTTTTTTCGATTGAAACTGGACTGTTAGAATTGTTATCGTGTGTCTTTACCTGGAAAAATCTTCACAAACCACTTAAACTTATGTTTCGATTAGAGCCTTTGGACTCAGCGCTTCAAACAATTTCTTGAAAGTCGGAAACAAGGTTGTTTTTCTTTCAGTTGCTTCATTTTTAGGAGCTCCTACATGAGACACGAGTTCAGCATATGATAATTCTAGCTCTTTTTCCCCGTCAGGGCGGATGTCATGAACAAAACTAAAGTTAAAAACAGTATTAAAGTCTTGCGTGTCGCCCTACTTCATCTTGCTACAGATTTTTGCATAAATTAAAATTTCATTTGTCTGTACTCTTATTGATGATAAAAATTTGCCAATCAGCGCGCGAGAATTTTGACAGTTATTGTAAAATACTTACTTGCTTAATTTATGTATTTGTACAAGCGCCTTCTTAGGGTACCAACGAAGACAAAGTGACGATGGTTAGAAATGGAAAGTTCACGCCATCGCTCGCAGAGGAAAACCTATCAACTCAATCAACTATGCATTTTTCTGAAAGCTCAGTCCACGCATAAGAAATGGAGAAAAGCGTTTACAATCGGAGATGTTTTCATCTCACACTTGGCAATTAAAAAAGTGTCTGTGATTTATCAGTTGTTTCTTCGTTTCTTTCCTGTACTTCCCTAAAGTTTTCTAAGAACAGTACTGAGGAAAACGTCTCTTAAGCATCATTATTTCTTCACTTCATCGGGTCTCTGCACTTTTAAAACTCAGCGTACGAGCTATAAAGATCATTAACAGCTAACGAGAAAGAAACGCTGGTTCTTATGTAACAAAACGAGCACCTAAATCAGGTAACTATTTAGTCAATCACGACGGAATCCTCCAAAGCGCATTCTGTCCATACCTTCATGAGCAGCATATTCTTTGGTCCTCCAGGTCCGGACTGCAAGCCACACATGTAACGAATAAGGCAGGTCTTGCCACAGCCAGTTTCACCCATTATGACCACAGGAATACCACATCTAGAGATAGATACAATTCACAATTGCCCGGACCAGTAATGTTACGAAAAAGTTTTTATTACTGTGACTTTATTTAAGTGTCAATGTTTTTAGCAGCAAAAAGTGGTAATTGGGGACACTTCTGACAAGGCAAGACAAGACAAGACATTTATTTCATAATATTGGCTGTACAATTTCTTGGCACGCAGTTAGCCAAAAACGCTAGTCATGGTGTGCCAAATTAATTCTATTACAAATCAGATATTAAAGATAATAATAATAAAAAAAAAGCAAAGAAAAAGTGGAGAAAAATTTGTGTAAGTCAAAGCGAGAGAGACAAATCTATTTAATGCAAGCTTTGAAAAAAGCTAAGGTTTAGGATTTCGAAATTTCATCTCATGTGTTATCATGGTTGCATCAAGGTAATCATCTTTGTCAGATCAAATTGTATAACTTTTTGCATAATGTGCAGATTATGCAATAGATAACATTTGCGGAGGTACACGTGAAACGATCAGTGATCTTAACAGATCGCTTAGGGCCCGATATTTTGTCAGTGTTTTGAATGAAAGGACAAGTTTTGCATCGCGAGCGCGCGCATTTAAAAGTGCCAGGTTGTTTATAAGTTATACATCGGCGAAACAGGAAGACGACTAGGCGACCGATTCCGAGAACATCTTCGTGATGTTGAGAAAGATGACAAAGACGCATCCAAACCTGTCGCTCGGCATTTTAATCTCCCTAACCATTCCAAACAACACATGTCGATCTCCGGCCATATCCCTACATCAAGGTACCACGGAAAGCCGTAAAAATCTCGAGCAAAAACTGATCTTTCAAATTGGCACTCTTAATCCCCACGGTATCAACGAGCGCTTTTCATTCAATTAATTTATTCCTGTTTTTCACGTTACCATGTTACCACCAATAGCGTAGCTCCATTTTCTGTATATAAACCATACACAACCCACAATTCCTCGATTCGCTCCGACGAAGGGCTAACGCTCGAAACGTCAGCTAATCGAATCCCTGTACGGTGGTCAATTTACATTATCAACTCCGTTGATAAACCAAATTTTCACATATGACACAGAGTCTGGGAATCGAACCCGGGCCACAATGACGGAAGGCAGTTACTCTCACCACTACGCGATCCCATTAACCAAGGCGACCTAAGCAAGATATACTAGTTCTTTACAAACAGGATTCCAATATTTGATTGGAGGGAGGATATTGTGTACTACCTCAAATGATTCATTTTACCTGAAGCGCATGTGGATGGCAAGAATCTTCTTCAAGTTGTCTGTGGTGAGTTCGTACGAGTCATCTGGGTCATAAGGCCACTCCACTCCCATGACTCCACAAAGCTTTTCAATTTTCTCTCCCCTGTTGCAAACATAATAATAGCGCTTTCCTTTAAGATGCTGTTTAAGGCCATCAAATACTTAAGCAGTCGCATAAAGATCTTCTAGAAATGTACACAACTGCGAGGGTGTCTCAATTATTTTATTATTCGCAATTCAAATATATGGTATTAGTATAGAGTCGAACCTCCCTTTGCGACTAACTCTCATAAGCGACAACTTTTCCAAACTAACAAAATTGTTCCAGTCAAAACACACTAATTGGAACCTGTCACAACCGACTGCGACCAGTTTTAGAGCTGACGATTTGAAATTTTCCATTGTATTTAACGTCCCTTATGTGAACACTTGTCACCGACGCTCGCGCCCTCTGAGAAAGCCGAGTGCGTTGAACTTAATTTCGTGCTGCATGTGATCTTTCGCTTTTGATCGAAAAACGCATTTATTGTACCAAAATTTTATGCTAAAAGTACGGCGTTAAGTTGTGGTGCTTAGCATGGAAATATTTAGCACTGAGGCATTTAAAGTAAGGCAATCCAATGGTTATTTGTTCTTGTTCAGTTCCCTCTAAATGACTGAACAAGCGATACTTAGTAACGAATTTGACCGGTAACGATTTATCAGAGCTAAACAAATAGCAGTCTGGCAAGCATCCATCCCTTGGGTACTGAGCGATTTCAAGTAAAGGCAATCCAGTGGCAAATTTCAAGGGTTCTTTCTTTTTATGGAATTTTTGGGGAGAATCATGACTTCATATAGAAGTCTTATTCGTTTGCAAATGCCTCTCATATCAAAAATGTACAAATGAATACTTTGAAGCGTGCATCGATCATGGTGTGAACATGTGAGTTAAAGAATATGAAATGGATGGGTGGATAACTGGGGGATAGAATTGGAGGATTACAACGCAAGGATGAATGGATAAATGACCTGATAAATGGGAGACAGAAAGGGTGAAAAAAGAAGGAGTAGAACTCCTGGGATGAACGAAACAGTATACAAGAGTACTAGCTAAATGTTCGTTCAGTTCACAGATTCCGACAAACCACCCGGGTGGAACTAATGAGAAGCGAGTGACGTCAGTGATTAACAACCAATAAGAAAGAATCAAACGAAAATAACTGATCAATGCGGCAGACTTGACATCATTACTTACTTATATTAAACCAAGAGTTCAAAGAAAATACACAATGACACGAGAACAAATGTTATAAGCGAATGCCGTACAAACCGCCGAGCACTGACAGATGAATTCCAAGAGGTTCGCCTGATAGGATAGTAGAGAGCTTAAGCAACGACGACGGCGACGTCAACGGCAACGAAAACGTCACAAATCAATAGGCTTAATTAAGAAAAATAATCGCTCTGCACGTGCGTTTACATTTTGGTATATTTCTTTGCTTCCCTCAGCAAATCAACAACGTGAACTGACCAAAGTTTAGGTTTTGTAGAGAACGTGGGTGTGTGACAGAGAACTCTTCTTTCTTTTTCCCAAGTTCAATGCCGTTTTTGCTAATTTAGCTCCAGGATAGTTCGCCCATATTTTACAAGTTAATCAAGGTGGAAAAATTGCGAAAGAGTTACAATAACGAGAAGTTACATTTTGAAATGACGTTTTCGTTGCCGTTGTCCTTGCTTAAGCTCTCTAGTGTCACATAAATACAATACTCACTTGCTCCAAGTTTCGTAATTAGTTTCGAAGTCAACTCTTTGCTGACCAAACTGGAACTGGACAGTCAGACCAGTGCGCAAGTGTCTGGACATCAAATTGGGCTGGATAATAACACGGCGGTCTGGATCAATCAAATTACCATTCTGGTCAATGTGAAAACCAACAAACGTCATAGTTATACGATCCTGGTTGAAGAATATGTAAGGATGTGAGCTGTGGAGAAGAGGAAAGAATTAATTTTTTAAAAAAAGAACAAAACGAAAAAACGAAAATGACATACATTCGAACTCCAATTTTAATACCGAAAATATCTAAACCATCGAAACCGTCAGAGAATCACGTTCACAAAGCATTTGTTTCGCATGTGTGCGCTCCATTTATTATAACATATTAATTCTACAATCCCGATCGAATTTTCCGGGACACTCTGCTAAATCGAGCGCACAAAATACATATTTAAAGTAAGTGTCATGTATTTGCGACCACAATCGGCTTAAACAAGTTTCTTTTTTATGAACCTTCATATTTGGCTCTGATAGTCGCGGAAAATTTAATCTAAAAATAAATTGGTCCGTGAAAACGCCGTGACAGGACAATAGGGCAGTTGTACACTCCTGGTGATAGGCTCCTGTTAATACCTTGTTTCCCAGTGCCTTCTGAGACTCAGTAAATGCGCAACCTCAACGGCTGCATTTCCTTCATCATCACTACCACCATCATCGTCATCTACGACAGCAGCCTCGATTGCCTTGTCCCTAGAATTCAGAGACGGTGTAGAAAAATCCTGCAAAAGTAACATTAGACATCGGATAGCAAAGCTTTATAACTTGTACAACGTATCCTCACACCACTATAATGAAAATCAGCTGGAAAAACAACAGCAGCAGGACCTTGAGACTGACGACACTAGCCACGAACCAACAAAAAATTGCTTTCGTCTGATAGGGTTTGTACCTCCAACACACATTTAAGCGGGACGAAATAAACTTGCATACTCGGATCTAGAGGCCTTTGTGTAAAAATTGGCAAAACCAGGGGCGTAGCGTCCATATACGCACGTACGCCCGTGCGTACAGCTAAAATCTGGAAAAAAAAATCAGTTTTTATTCCCTTATAGCATTTGTCAAAGTTACCATAAAATAGGACCGATTTTTAAATTCCGAATTATACTGGCGTGTGTTTGTTTTCCCAGTACCTTTTCATTAATCCATAAACGACAAGAAACGTTATTTGGCTCCCTATACTTGTTAACTCTCTAGTTATTTTAGAAGGCCAACACCCTTTAAGCTTTAATTTGTATTTGATATTAATGCCTTCGTTTCTAAATATAAGAGCTAATACAGTTGTTATTGTGAATGATATATGAAATGTAACGTTGTTGTGACGTAATGGTGGAGTGAAACGAAAGAAAAAACTCTACCCTCTGTGGTCCTTGCCTTTCCCCAATCCCCTGTCCCGGGTTATTTATGAAGAGATTGAAAACGCCCTTACGAAGTAACATGACAGAAGGGAGATTGAGCTCTTTAGCAATTTTGCACATTCACAAGCACAAGGACGTTGACATCGATGATGTTATAACAGAGTTCGCCCGTCTGAAGGGTAGACGTCTTGCCCTTTGCTTCTAAACCCCCTGTTTGTAACATTGTTTTACCCCCTTTTTTGTTGTAGGTTACCGAAAACTCTAGAGATGGGTAAAATAAACAACTAACTACCGCATTTTCCGTCGGATTTATTTATAAAAAAGGTTCCGCGGAAATAGTTGGAAATGGCATTTCCGAGACCCTACATTTCAAAATTTTCTGGGGGAGCAAGCCCCCAGACCCCCCTAGTTCCAAATTTCCGCGCTGTGCGTACACCTTCAAAATCTCACGCTACGCCCCTGAAAACATTACAGCCATTGAAGATGCTACGCTACTATATAAAAGAAAAGAAGGAACGTGTATCAAAAGACAAGCTCGATGTTTTGTAAGCGTAATTATCAGGATGGTCATGTCGATAAAGTTTCATCAACGAGTGAGATTTATATTTGAGAAACTGTGTTCTCTCTTCTCCAGCAAAACCATGTCTCAAAGGGTCCTTACGCGTGACATGAGGATCATAAAGTGAACCACGAAGCTTCTGAAACCCTCCAAAGTGTCTCCCACAAGTTCCATGTTACAGAAGGCGCTGTCTTCACAAGATTGGAGCTGAGAGTTGAGGAAATTGACAAAGTGCCGTAATTCGGCCCATGAAGGATCCTCGATACCACAATTTCTACAGCAAAACAAACAAAAAAACATATTAAAAATTGTTAATAAGCGTTCTCTGGCTAAACAACATGTCAGAGCCAAGACCCAGTGCTTTTGAGAAGTCCTCCCCCACCCGTATGCAAATTCCATCAGTTCACTCGTTTTCAAGGTTTTCCAGTAGATACACTAGCCCTACTTTGTTTTCTGCACCTATGTCATGGTGCAAGAACTTACGATGGAAGCACCTTTCTTTTAATAAGGTAAGGTAAGGTAAGGTAAGGTAAGGTAAGGTAAGGTAAGGTAAGGTAAGGTAAGGTAAGGTAAGGTAAGGTAAGGTAAGGTAAGGTAAGGTAAGGTAAGGTAAGGTAAGGTAAGGTAGACAACTCGTGAGACTGTTCTTAAATCCCATCACTTTGAAGATCGTAAATGTTTTATTACCAGGAGTCATACCATAACTTGGTGAAGCACGATCGTCCGGGTGAGTGTAGTCCTGAGAGGGATCATTTGTGGTGACATTGACCAACATTTCGACAACATGAGCGGGAGATAACATCAGAGTGATGACTCTGATGATGACTTCCGCTCAGGCTGTCGAGACGTCGATCAATGTCACCACAAATGGTTCTTGTCAGGACTACACTCACCCGGACGATCGTGCTTCACCAAGTTAATTTCAAGATTAAAACAAAAGGATGCCTAAGATAAAATGCTACCTTGTTAGTGTCTCTATACAGTCGGCATGGTCACCCATCACTTGACTTGGTATGAACCAGAAATGATCAAGAGTCTCTTTGGCAGACTCCCACAACTTCAGGTACTGGAATGCACGCTGTACGTACGGACTTCGAAATTCATGATTGTCAAAAAGAGGGTTTAGACTCTGTTCCGCTACATGAAGAAAAATACGAAAGTTTTGTTACAAAGGAAAGTTGCAGAAACCTTCGTCAGTCGCGGGCGGATCCAGAATATTCTTAGGAGGGGGTGCAACACTAAGGAATGACGTCACTAATAAACCACATAGTTTTTGTTTGCAGAATACTAGTTATATTAGGAAGCTTGGGGTGGGGGGGGGGGGGTTGGGATGAGGTGGGGTGCGTACCCCCTGCACTAATCCCTTAGATCCATCCTTGTCAGTAGTCAGATAGTTTAACGAGGGCGTCATTTGACTGACACTGCCATACTCCTCCAGGTTTTGCCTTTTTCATGCTGAGTAGAGTTGTTGCCATTTACACCTCACTGAGATAAAAAAAAAATTAAATAGGAAAGCAAAAACGGAATGAACTGTGATTGTAGTGAAATGAAGCCATTATACCAAAATGGCCTAGTGAATCTGCCTGAGTTCGGGCAATTTGTTCCTCAAATATGGTTAGTTGTAAAAAGAAAGATCTTTATCATCACTACCTCCACTTATAAACGTCTAATTTGCGACAGGAAAAGCTCTTTGCAAGCACCAACACTCTACTTCAATTGCCATACCGTCACACGGCAATTCAGTTACTAAAAATGGGCAGCCACGGACCTTTAGGCCGGGACAGTGAATGTGCACCTGGAGGAGCCTTGCTCCTTAACATCCCCCACACCTTTTAAGTCCTAGATACCTAGATACATGATAAACATCACAAGAACTACCGCGCATAACCAGTTTCTCCTTATGATCATCGGCTCTTTCCTGACATGATTGCTCTACACCCCGCTGTACACGATTTCTTCATCACAGTGCGCAGTATTACATGGGCCAGTTACAGTCTTATGACTGGAGTGGACACAGGAAACCAAAGGCAATATGCACAATGTTTTACCAAGTGTCTGGGCTTTTAGAACATTTAAATGTGGTACACTACACAAAGGTGGGCTCGACTTCTCTAATCAACGCACTATGATAAAACGGACAGCCTTTGAAAGTAACATTTTCATACTTTGAAAAACAGAAAAATTATTGGAGGCAAAGAAAACCCAAAAATAATGGTTCAGTTTTGTTCAAAATTATTTTACCAATTTAATAAAATTATAAATAAGCCTCTTTGGTTTTGGATTGTAACTCTGAGCAAATTGGGTCAACATTTTCAAGTTCTCCTCTTGCGCTGTGGGAAAAAAATAACCAAATAAGATCATGGTTTACTTCCCCTTTGAGGAAACAGCTTCATATCTTTTCTTTTAGTGTTCTAGGGGTATTTTAGTTATGAGCAATGGTACTTGAGGATACTTGGTTTTGATATGACCTCCAAAACACCAAAATCACCATGGCATAGCCCCTTTAACATCTCTAATATAGTTTTCCGGAAAACAAAATTTCTGAGATTCCATTAACCGGACAGAGAACCCTGCTGAGACCACTTATTTTGCTCGCTCATTTTTGTTGTGAGCTAGACTTTACCGAATACACCAAGCAGTAACACCAATCACAGTTAAAATAGAAGGCTCATTTTTCTTGCCTGTTTGATTTTTCCTCAGCTGAATTAACGCTTGCCACGGTGTTCCGCAGTGAATGGTAGGAAGCAGGCTATAAAAAGGCTCTGCAAATCCTTTTTTGACACCAGCATCCTATGGAGTAGGAAATAACGGGTGAATAGTAGAAGTAAGTAAGTAGTAAGTAGTAAGTTGTAAGTAGTAAGTAGTAAGTAGTAAGTAGTAAGTAGTAAGTAGTAACTAGTAGTAGTAGTAGTAGTAGTAGTAGTAGTAGTAGTAGTAGTAGTAGTAGTAGTAGCAGTGCTAGTGAACAAAGTGTTTAACTAATAAAAACCTCTTTACAAAACATGTTCATCCATCTACAACTGCAATAACCTCTCCATCTTGACCATGTAATTCCAACTTTTGAGTCTGAATGAAGGTACCTAGTATTACCATACATTAAACAGTTTTTGTCGGTTCTGTAATTTGCTTTTCAATTCGTCTTAAAGAAATGAAAGTCTTATAGCAACCTTCGTAATCTTTGAATGTAAGGACCAATTCTCGAATGAAACTTAAAACTGTGCGTTGTTTGTTGTTGCAGGGACCTTTGAGACAACTTGAGATTTTTTTTTCCAAGACGAACCAAGCTGTAATCATAGACAGAGATCCTAGAAACGCGTGGATCAAAAATAAATTCAGAAAATTCTGCTGTTATCTTGACTTCCTTCTTCTCCGACCAATGATTACAGATTTTGGAAAGATCTTGAACACATCCTCAGGCACTCGCCTTAGAGATCGATTTGAACTTACAGCTTCTTGTGCACCCTGTGCTGGTCCCGTGGTTATTTCAATCACATACAGATCAGACATCCTACGCCTCCACACCTGGCCACTACTGCTCTTCAAAACGCCAAGGACCAGGAGATTGAACAGAAGTGTGTCAAGACCACTTGCAACCTATCAAAATGTAAACAAGAGAGTTTCCTGCGTATAAACACTTATTACTCGTACCTGAAAGGCAACGAGACTAGGATTCAGCTCTGAATCTTTTTATTATTATTTTTATTATTATTTTTCGTCTTCGTGTCGCGATTTGGTCAGCGTACGTGTCCATCACGCAGCACTGCACAAAAAGGGTTCAAGTCATCCTCACGTGTCGCGCACGTGACTTGAGGTACTTTGCGTGCTAGTTGCCTGCAGTTGAGTGACCCCGATAACTTAGGGATACACAATGTATTTATGCAGGCACGAGTTTAGGCTAATTGTAGCCTCTTGTTCATATCTGGGATGTCGGTTAGATCAGCCGGAATAGCCATGAACTTTTTAAACAACCACGATTAGACATATTTTCCGTAGGATATTTCAATAATTTGCAGAGACCTTTACCAGGAGAATATTAGTGACCTATCACGGACCAATGTTAACCTACTAGCTTGGTGAGACTGGTTTGCTCTATGACATTATTCCACCCAAATGTTTACGGAATTGGATACGTGCAACGGATATTCGTGAAATAAATTGGTCCATGCAAACTACAACGATACGGAAGGAAAGCAGACATGTCGCGAATACATTGGGCACCTTCCACTGAAGGGCACTTTTAACATATTGTTTTCAATGATAGAACTTCCTACCGATGGGTGTACATCAAG
Source organism: Pachyseris speciosa (assembly GCA_016490735.1). NCBI lineage: Eukaryota > Metazoa > Cnidaria > Anthozoa > Scleractinia > Pachyseridae > Pachyseris > Pachyseris speciosa. Next base: position 199,444 of record JAEMWC010000528.1, read on the forward strand.
ATGAAATATTCGGGAAAGTGGCAAATCCGGAACAATCATGCGAGGTAACAGGGACTCTACAATGGAGCACTGATCAATGGAAGGTCCGTAAATTGGCACACTGATACAAAGTGGTTCATCTGCATCCATATCCCTCAGGTAACGCATCACTTCGCCATTGTTTGGAAGTTCACGTAACTCCTCGCTCAGTCGACGCACTACCAAGCTCTTGCCAGATCCTGCTCGTTCAGATGACACAACCCTCACAGACAATCTGTACAAGGAAAATGACACTGTGAAAAAATATTCCCGGTGGCAGTCAACAGTATGGATGTTTCTTTGACGTCATGTTAGGTTAATTGCGTGTGGTCAAAAGTTGTCTCAGAAGTCTTAGTTTAGTCTTAACACCCGTAATATAAATAATGGAAAGTGAGGTGAAGGACGACAAGAATGAATGGATTTTCCATGATCATGTACAGCTCACCTGAAAGGCGAAAAAACTCTAAAAAAAATACTTAAAAGATGTCCATCTTTGATGCAATGAATCAAAGACAAACAAGAGGCAATCAGATCGTCGCTCTCTTAAGCGGCTACTTCAAAGGTTTCTTGTCTTTGACGAAGCGCTAACGCTCCAAACGTCAGTACTCGAATCTCCTTACGGTAAGTGAGTGAGTGAGTGAGCGAGTGAGTGAGTGAGTGAGTGAGTGAGTGAGTGAGTGAGTGAGTGAGTGAGTGAGTGAGTGAGTGAGTGAGTGAGTGAGTGAGTGAGTGAGTGAGTGAGTGAGTGAGTGAGTGAGTGAGTAAATAAGTAAGGAAGTAAAATCCTTTATTTAAACACGATAAGTAGTTTAAATAAAGGACGGTGACCAAATTCGTTCACTTCGAAGGCAGTTTTGCACTCGAAGGTAGTTTTGCACTTTAGAGTCGAAACTACAAGTACTTTTTATTTTAAACCAAACGCGCCATCAATAACGACAAGAAGGTAGCATTGTTTCTGCGACATTAAGCTTTTGACAAGTTTTTATCCATTTCCGTCTCTATCTTCGACGACCAAAACGCTTATCTGTGATTTCACGGAATTCTACGCAAAACTGAACCACAACTGTTCGGTTTCCTTGCATTCCAATATTTCTGCCCTTTAAGGATGAACAACAGGCTTTGCCTGGTGTCTCCTTACTTTTCTTTGTCCACCATAGCAGCGGGCGTCCAAGGCAGGATGCGGTCTCTAAACCTCCCCTGTTGTTGGTGTGGGCATGCACCGAATTGCGTCTTCAGGTATTGCCTGCTTTCCCTTGATGGTGCACAATGTGGCATAGTTTTGAGCCTGAACTGATCAAGCGCCGCAGCCATGTGAGCTCTGTCTTCGTTTTCAGAACTGCAGATAACCACAAGAGACAAGTCTAAAGGAAAAGAGACAACCAGTATATTGTGAAAAATGGCAGGCAAACATTACAATCAAATCAACAATTTGAATCTACATAGCGCCATACTCCACTGATTGTCCATGGGGCTTCGCAATACCAATTAAAACCACAGAATAAAATTGAAATATTTATACACAGTAAAAATGCAAATTAAAATACTAATGCCGTACTGCCAACTTATAATAATGAAATGCGTCCATCACCATCACCACAACCCTCATCATCCACCATCCCCATCCACCATCCTTCTCCTCGTCCTATTCCACGTTCTCATCTTTATTTCAAGCGCATACAAACATCTACGACACTGTTTCACCCAATTGTCTTGATTACTGAGGAGTAACTAAGACGATGCAAAAATGCAACTTATAAAGAGAACAATTTTTAAAAGAGAAATATATGTTTACCTTCATTGCGATTGTACGGAGGTTCCTGAAGCAAGAAGCTTAGACTGTCCGCGGCTTTCTGGGCAACACTGTAGTCAAGTTGGTCGACATTCACCAAACAGAACAACCTGCCATCGAGGTCTCCAAGGGATCGTCGCCACAGCAGTTCAATCTACAAAGCAAACAAATGCAAACGTTTAGGTACTTCACATAGAAGTGCTGCACAACCATGGCAAGTGGTGGCGAAGCAGACAGTGGCAGATGGTAACTGTCAGGGTTAACTGCAGGTGGGAACACAGACTCATTTCGTACTTGTATTACAATGTTCCCTCAACAGTGTTCCAATTTATTATTATACACCCTGGTGAAGAGGCACTGGTATTTCTTACCTTAGGATACAACACAGATGGCACAACTCCAACCACTGCTTTTCGTTTCTGAGGTGCGAGGTGTCAAGACTTATCCCGTGGAGACGTTTGTGAATTAATATTTAAATATCTTACACATTCAATTACTATCTTACACATTCAATTAAGCAGGGCTAGTTGACGTTTTAAGTTGATATCTAGATCCGTCTTTGTCATCCCGAAAACATTTACTTTCTTTGACCTCACATGTATTGACACACGAAACAGTCAAACAAAAAAGGGCACTTGTTTTAGTTTAGAAACATGTACCCCATCAGTGAAGGATTTCCAAGACTATTTGCGGGCTGCGTTCATTAACATTCGACGAAAACGCCAAGAGAACACTAAATGACATTAAAACTTAGAAATGCTTGATGCGAAAATGTCACAGTTCTACCTGAAGCCCCCAATCTGGTTTATAAATAAAACCAACAATCTGATTAAAAAAATAGCATATAAACGAAGCAATTTTTCAAACACGCACCTCTTCTGCGGTCGTTTCAGACGTGCAGACTAAGACTTCTTCAGCAGTGGGCAGAGATTGTGAGGTGTCATGCATGTAAAGGGACAGGACCGTTCCGAAAATGTCATCTGGCACAAGGTTGTTGACAGAGATTAAAAAAAGAAAAGAAATTAAAAGTTTAGAAATGTGGGGAGAGATTGAAAACACAGTTCTTTATACCGTCACAAATAAAAGAAAATAAGACGTTTGTGAATCAACTGAGAGCAACTTCGTAGTCGAAGACGCAATGAAAAATAAAAATAAAACATTGAAGGACCACAGCCAGGATGAATCATAAAAAAACTTAAATGAACGTTCTCTGGCTATTAATTTTTAATATTTTTAGCCGAAGAACGTTCATTTAAGTTTTATTACAAATAAAACTCTTCATAATTAACAATACGCAGAAAAAACAGTTCCAACTTACAAAAAAGTAATGCATAATGAAACAAAGATATAAAAAATACAGACCTGAATTGTAAATGCATGACAAGTACCTTTTGGAACAACAACAAAATTTGGCTTTCCACGTTTCAGATATCTTGGATGGCGTCTTTTAAGCCTTTTAGAACCTGCAAAACAGGAGCGAAATGACTGTTTCTTAAATGAACAGGTGGTCATTTTTTACTCAAATTATTCACACTCGTTTGCCTCCTCGTGGTCACCCTCCTACCATAGACTCACAAAGAAGTAAGGGGATAGTTTCCCATCTATTCCATTTTATTAAAGGCCCGGTTCAAACGTCGAAATTCACATGTGCCGAATCTAATGCAAATGAGCGAAAACAATAGATTTTTCTCATTTGCATTAGATTCGGCGCATGTGACGTTCGACGTTTGAACCGGGCCTTAGATTAGCTAACTCTTAAATAGAAACCCGGCGAAAGACAACAACCCTCTTACTTCGCCTGGGCGGAGCCAAAAGTACCCTGCTAGCAGAGGTTTCTTTCTGGAAGTCTTTTAGCATTTGCGAAGTCGTTCGCGTCTCTTATATTTCGCGTAGTCGGCTTGTTTACTTCCCCGAGAGAAACCTCTGCCACAAGCTGCTTACATTTCCCGTTGAGCATGCGCTTTAGATGCCTCGTAAATCTCATGCAGGCTCATTTTTGTACAGCAAATCAGTAAAAAATAGATGCGCATGAGTTAAGAAACTCGTTTAAACCGGTTTTTAACCTGTTTGTCACGTGATCTACCTCCAAGAATTTGGAGGCATCTAAAGCGCACTACCAAAGGGATTAATCGGAAATGGCCATTTCACTTTTCCTTTTAATTTGAAAAATACAACTGTTGCTCAGCCAGTTTTAAATACTGTATATTTACTGGAAGTATCCAAATTACCATAGCCAGTACCCTGGTAACCAAAGCTACATCAAAGACATCTATATACCACCTCATTCTATCCCATTAAAAAATTCATTAATAATTCATGAAGGAAATACATACGAAATTAATTTTTAATGAGTGTCTTTATATCTGATAAAGACACGGCTAAATTTTACATCCGATTTTCTAGGCCAAAATAACCCAAAATAACCTAAAATCTAAATTTTAGTGCAAGAATGGATAGATGTACAGTAGGTTTTTTAAGCCGTTCAAGTTAGTGTTTTATAAAGTCCTAAAGCACTCGGCTGCACTTCGTGTTTTAAACTTGATGAAACACTCCTGCTCATTTATTAGACATTACATAATCCATCAAATGTCTTTGCAAACAGGGGCAAATTACAAGAGCTGGTGAGGGAAATCATCATTGATGAGTAATTGTCTGTGAAGACGGGCCCACCAATCAATGCCAAAATTCTGCAATCCAAACTGAGTCTTGGCCAAATACTTTATGTCAAATGTAAAGAACTGACGGAGTTACTAAAAACATTGTATGACGAAATGACACAGCCTTTCCGACATAAATACATTACTAAACAATAAACAGCTCTTGGTTATTTCTTCGTTTATTTTGTAGCCCTTGGAAAGGATCTTTGTAGAAATTCTGGTTCAAGCAAGAATACCGGTATCAAACCTTGTAAAGCAAGTTGACTCAGAAGCTTTCCCAGCTCGTCAAGGCTTAAGAATTCCCCGCCTGCTGTCTGGTCAAGAGTGAAAGCAGTTTCCATGGGCTCTGGTAAATCATCTGGTTCAATCTCCAGCTCCTCGTCGGAAGGACTTGACATGAAATTTGATAAATAAGTACATTTAGATCAACTAGCAGAATAAAATAAAATAAAATAACATATAATAGGCTTGAAAATAATTTTGGGCTATTGTAGAGGTACGCTGTTCTAAAAATTCGAAGCCGGTCAAACAAACTCGGCTGTGCCTCGCTTTGTCAACCCACATGTCAGTGTTCTAATATTGCTTGAAAACTGGTTGTTTATTTTCTTGTTTCTGCAGTCCATCTTACGACTAATGACGTTCGCAATATACACGAACAAATCTAGTGAAACAACCATCACCACCACCAACAACTAACGCAAATGAAATAATACAAAAGAAAAAGTGTGTGGCATACCGCAACAGCTGAGGCCAATTACTAACTATCCCAGGCTGTTTAAAGATGAGTTGAAGTAAGTGACATCGCCTTCGCTCGTTTGCACAACGTTTATTTACTGTATACTTACCCTTCCTCTTCCAAAACTGCAGTGCTGTGCTTATCGATCAGTGCCGAATATCTGGGGTCGTTAACTGCCTCTGAGTACTTGGCGTTTATCACATTTTTGTTGTTGGCATTCTTCACACACCACACAATGAGATCCGTTTCACTGGCGTCTTTGCACGAGACCATTGCTGCAATTGCAACCTCTTCGGGATCAGAGTATGTGCCAATCGATTCTAAGCGTGTTACGAGCGACTGGAACATATCTTCCGTTGACGATTGCGTCGGCTTCCTTTGTGGTACAGTGCGTTGAGACGTGCTGCCCACACAAAATGACCTCATGATGTTTTGGCCAGTTTCTTGTGTGCATATACCACAAGACAATAGCGCAGATTTGAGAATGCCAGGCTCGATTCCGGGAAGCACACTCTCCAACAGGTTATAAACTTCCAAGGGAATGCCATCCACTGCTCTGGGACCCCTCCCTCGAACAACCGCTAGTTCTCTTCGAAGGAACAGCAACTGCCTCGTGGTGAAGTAATTTAACTCACTGCACTGTAACCGCTTTGTGTGTAATTCGTCTTTCCACTGCTGAAGGCACTGCTCCATTTGCTCGCTTTGCTTTGTCAGTTCATCTGTCAAAGAGCGGCTGCCGGTAAGGCGCGGAGTGCACTGAAACTCGCGTTTCCAATTCAGATGACTCACCTCTCCAGCTTGGCAAAGACAGATGTATGCTGTACCAACTCGCAGGATGCATTGTAGAATCTGTTAAATTTCGAGGGATAACAAAATAAGTCAACGTATGATTTTAATTATGATCATCTCATTATTTGATGAATAAAACTACGACCAACACCTAACCATATGATTGCTAGTTACAGCTATCTGTCGCTGGGGATGAACAATGAATGCAGTTCTACAGAACGTCGGCTGACAAGCAGTGATGACATTTGTACGAAAGATGTCATTGCTTAGTCTTTCATTTCCTTTACAATAAGTGTATTGGCATGAGACAAGAGTCTCTCCTTTTACGAAATCTTGCCCCACTAAGTGCAAAAGACACCCAAGAAAGCGTGTGTACCTCGTAAGGTAAAGGTAAAGGTAAAGCTCACTTGAGTTCATAACGAAGAAAATGGAAAACAAATGACGACCACTCGCTGACAGCTTTGCACTTAGAATTGTCAAGTGTATAAATGAACGTCTAGCTGGCTGGTTTTTAAAGCTCGTGATTCTGACAAAACTCTACGGTAGAAATGAGAGAGAACCAGTAAACAACAACAAAAGAAACTAATAGAGGAATGCTCTCGTGTGGTGCAATCAAATCAGTGGAACTAGTGTGAACACTCTGTTGAATTATATGTAGAATGTGATGCGCACAAAATCCTTTTGGTGAAAACGCTGATAATACGCACTGGCCATTCCAAACTTACATCAACAAACCGGTCCACGTCGCCCTTGCCATGTGATGCTTTGGCCGCAATAAGCATCAGCTTACTTTGTAAATCCTTCAGGTCATCTAAGGAGTAAAATTTGCGTTCCTCCTCTTCACCCTGGGGTACACTTAGCTTAACCACTTTATCAATGGTTAACTCTTTCAATGCAGCACTCTTATCTTCACTGAGACATCCAACACGGTACACGCCCTGTTCGTTAATAGCCTGAGCTTCCAGAAGGGAGGACTTAGCCACTGAACCATGAGACGTTTCAACACCTTTTAGCCACTCCAGGTGACGGCTGGTGTCAAGCTTAACATGGCAGGAAAAAATGTGAAATCAAACATTGGGTTATAAAATTTAGACAGAAACCTAAAGAGATAATTACGGAGCCAACAGGACACATTTCTTCAACAGTTTCTTCTTAGGGAGTGGTAACCATACAAAATGAGAAATAACAAGCAACAGTTTCGAAAACGGTGACATTTTGAAGTCACAACCAGCAAAAACGTTAATCTACTTGCCCACAGACTTAGAAACAAACAACAAACAAACAAACAAACAACTATGATCACTTTTTAGAGGCAGTCAACAGCCATACCAGTTTCTTGGGGAGAGTGGAGTCTGTGTCCACTGCATTCCACACAGGTTCACAAGTCTTCATTAACTCATCAAAGCCAAAGGAAGGTTGTAGATCGAAAATGAGTGGGGCAAATCCCAGACAGCTTGTGTGCAAACAGGTGATCCTTGCTGTTTCCAAGTCTGTCTCTCCAGCTGATATTATTGCCAAATCCACAAGCACTTTTAGTTCTTGGGGACCTAATGAGTAAAAGCCGCTATTTTATTAGCAGCAGAATTTTGCAAATACAATTGTTTGACAAATTTAATGTGTAACTAAACTAAAGTGGAGTGGTACCAGGCATTCCAAGCACATGCAACTTGCCACCACACTGTCAGGCTCTCTCTATTGCCACTATTCGCAACCTCTTCCAATTTCGTCTGTTACGGTTGTGTTTTCTAACACTTAAACACTAATCTTGTGTGGATAAAATAAGAGGAAATACTCCACAGGATGGATACCGACCACATTTTTAAATTAAATCATATCATATACTTTCAAACCTAAAGATGATTTAAGTACCATTTCTAGGTGCGAGCACCCCTAAATTTTGATGTACTCCCATCCACACGTTTTCAAGTAGGCACCGTTCTCACGTTGATAGTAGGTATAAAATTCGTATTTTTCAGCGTATTTCACCTGTAATAGTTTTCTTTAACCAAGCAATGAACTCTTGGCATCTGGCAACAGCATCAAGGCAGCTTAAACGCTGGAGGGTTAATTGAGAAAGTGATCGGCCTGTCCTCTGCAAAGCTGCATTCATGGTTCTGAGAGGTCGCTTTTTGAACTCTTCGTTCATCTACATTAACAAAAGAAAAAGTGAATTAAAATTCGTAAAAAGATTCTCGCGTTGGGAGGGATGACGCTGTATTGTAAGTTGAGAAGGCTCCCTAGAGTTTTAAGACCGTGCGCATTCTGGGCACTAGTTTGGCGTGAGGACTCGCGCTAAAGCCTGAAAGGCGCGTGTTTTTCTGAATTTTGTGACGTCAGCCTGACCAAATCTGTAAAATTAACTGCTAATTTTCTCGCGTTCCCTTTGGTTATTTGTTTTTAAAATTGACTCAGTTCTAACCACATACAGTTCCTAACAAATACCTTATTTTTGTTAAAATCTGTTGGAGCTAATCGAGTATATTTAGAAGAATGACAAATTATATAATATTGGCAAAACTGTCTGAACGACCTTAACTTTTTACCACTTCAATAATGTGGCAAAGAATAAAAACATTTCACCGAAGGAAAGTATAAATATTAAGTAATTTAGGCTAAAAATAGGAATATATCTGGCTGTCATTAGATGTGATGTTGCCATGGTAATGGCCTTAATCCAAAAATTGACACCAAAAAAAATAAGCCTTATTATATCAGTACCCATACTGATACATTTCTACAGGGAAAACTTTAACAGAAATTTGCTACGTTTCCTTTTGTAACTCGCGCTCTATAAAGACAGTATTCGTATATACTCCAGCGAGCCACCTTAACATGGATTTTACCTGACGTTATTCATTATCTCCAATGCAGAACGACTGAAAAACAAAGGGAATCCAAATATGCGCCCAATGCAGAGCAAAATACCTTTTCGTGCAGTGAACGTAGTAACAACAGTTAGTACTTAGCTCCATCACATCAAGAACAGCAACTGGGGAGTATCACCCACAATGGACACATGTCCAACAAAGGCCTACCACCGTCAGTGACAGTGAAACTGTAACTTATTGCTTTAATTAACGAATAAATAAGCCTCGCTTGTGATCTGTTCTGTTGTAAAGCACGCACAAAGCGGATAGAGTACGAAAGAAGTGTAGGGGAAACACGAGACGTAGTCGAGTGTTTTTTTCCCTAATTCTTGAGTGCTCTATCCGCTTCCCAAGTGCGTTACAATAGAACAGATCACAGGCAAGGCTTCTTTATTTGTTATATAATAAAGAATTTCTTAATTTTCCACACGCATTTTATTGGTTAAACACGACCAAAGTAGTCAAACTGTCAATCCATCAAAGTTCAGAAACCATGAAAGGTCGGGATAAAAAAGCAAATTGTTCTGTAAAGTACGGCTAAATTCTGGCTCGTGCATTCTCTACAAATGGGCGTAAAGATCAAGGGCTAGTTTTAAGAGGAACCTCCACTCTTACAACAAATTGACGCTAAATTGTAGGCAATAATGACTATATTTCAAATTTTGTTTTAAAACGTGCATATAACATTTAAGTGTACAAAAAAAATGGATCTCATCATCGCCTACTTTCGCTTTTAAATTTCCCGGGCGCGCCATTTTGGATTTGATGATGTATAATGGTTGCCCTATTATTTAACACAAAGGATTTTCTGCTCCATTTACTTCCTGACAAAAGCTGCAACCATTACTCGTCATCTAATCAAAAATGGCCGCACCCGGGAAATTTGAAAGCGAAAATAGGCGATAATGATATCGATTTTTTTGTACACTTAAATGCTACATCCACGTTTCAAAACAAAATTTGGAAGCTAGTAATTATTTCCAACACTTTAGCGTGAATTTGCTGTAAGAGTGGAGGTTCCCTTTAAAAGATACTCAGGAAGGTGAATTTTTGAGTGATAAAATGTATTTAACCTGTTGCTGCCGCGTTTCAACGTCTTTTTTAAGCCTTTTCGGTTAATATTTTTTCGGTTGCACGCTTATATGTCGCTTTTTCCGTAATTAATATTCTGTTAGTTTTTTCTGCATAATTTTGTCCTTTGTTTAGTTCATTAGTATAAAAGCTGCTGCTTTACTTGTAAAATTCACTCACATTTTGTATCTCGAGGAGTCAACGTTTTTTGGAAAATTCTTAGCGTCAGTCGTACGAAATTTGTTCCGTTTCCTTTAAGCCATACAACGTTTGTAAGTATTATTTTCACTAGTCGATTCGTTTCTTTCGCCGTTTTATCTCACTTGTTTATTTCCGTTCACATTTTTCGTTGTATTAACATGTATTTTATTTTGTATTCCTGGCAATCGTTTTAAGGTGATTCCCCTGAAAAGGATGTACTATTAAGAGAGAATGCACAGGAAAATCGAGCAAAACGGAAAATTCGGGGCCACAGACGAAAACCTAACCTACCCTCATTTTAAGTCTATAGAGAGGTACTGACGAGTTTACAAACCTCCTGGGGTTTATTTTCCCAAATACGGCCGATTTTTGGAATTATTTGAGATTTTTTATTTCGCCCGTCTGACGCCTGAAATTAGCCGCCTCACAAGGGAAAATAGACCGGCCGAAATAACTGCTTCGCGTAACCAAACATGTCAACCTTTCGGCAATCTAACACTTAATTTCTATAAAATGGACATCTAGCATCCTATTTACGACAGATTTCCGATTCTGAAGTGTAAAATCAACGCTTGTTAACCGCTTTCTAAATGGCCAGTTGACAAGAGCTCACGAATGCGAAAAATTATAGGCAAAACTGAAATCGAGCTCCTGGTTATGGGAATTCTCCGAATTGCCCCAAATTTTAGTTTTGAAGTCTCGAGATATAGTGTTTTAACGTACATCAAAATTTTGGTTGGGTTTTTCAGCGAGCGCTTCAGAATAAGTCGACCAATTTGAAGAAATTTTGCGCTAAGTGACCTCAAATTGACCTCAGAGTGTTTGTTTACATTGACTAGTCGCATCGGTTACATTGAAATGAGCGCTCCATATTAACTAATATTCTCATTCCATATTTCATTTAATAATGAATTTGACTTACCACTATATAATGGAGTCGAATAGGTGTAAGGATTGTCTTGAAGCGGCAGAATGAAGCCGAGTTGTTGTCCAAACTAGATCTGATGTAAAAGTTTCAGAAATTCCTTTGTCAAATTTGCCTATAATTATATGTGAATGTAAGAAACGCTGCGGCTCATCAACCAAATGCCTTGGTAAGTTGTTGAGACATCTGTGACACACTTAGATCTGTTTTAGTGTTGGAGTGTTGGAACTGGAGCTGATAAGAGCTCACTCTAGAGCTGGTAAGACCCGACTGATGCAGGGCGTTATTGTCGATTGCGTGACAGATTTTGAAACACCCTACGGGATAAATCTTGTCTCCGAAAATTCTCTCACCCCCAAATCACTTTTCTTATGGTCCATCTTTAAAGATAAAATATCCAAAAAATAATAATCAAGGGGTATATTCACGTAACAATAGCCGTGAAGCGTCTCGGTTGCATATCTGAACAAAACGTGTGCCAGCATCTCCATCATGGTGTTTCGACCGCAAAATTCCTCAAAGAAAACACATTAATCTAACTATTCGTTTCTTTATTTTTCAGTAGGTTAAACGAATTATTTATGTTAGTCCGGGTCAAGAAACAGTCCGTCAGGTGCAATCGAGTGGCAGCTGTTTGGATTAAAGCTCTAAAAATCGGTATGTGCTAAAAGCAGGAACACCGGAACAAAACCACCGGAACCACCGGAACGAAACCACCGAAACCTGCGAAACAACCGAAACTGTCGGAAAAGAACGAACGGAACCACCGGAACTACCGAAACGAATTCAAATCAAACTCTTCTTAAAGAGAGTTTTTAAAACATTGTTGGCTTTGTATTGTTTTAAAGTGCCTATGAAGCGAAATTTGTTTCTCGCTAATTTTAAAGTTTAATCCATAAAACTCAACATTCCAAAATTTGAGGTGCTCTTGATTAAAATCGGCGATTATACAAGCGTTTGAAATTGGGCTATTTTGCCCTCAAAAATGGCATTTGAATCGCGCGGCCAAAAAGACACGTGACAATAGCTGTGACGTAATTTTGACGTAATTTTGGGGACAAGTATTCCAACTATTTCACTATAATTCATACGCGCAAACACATTTTTGTACCCAAAATGACGTCACATCATAGAATTTCGGGAATAAAATCGACCCAGATCCCCGACCATTTTTAAAGGCAAAACAGCCCAACTTCAAACGCTCGTAAAATCAACAATTTTAATCACCAGCATCTCAAATTGTGAGATTCTTGCGTTTTTAGGGGTAAACTTTAAAATGAGCAAGAGACAAATTTCGCTTCATAGGCACTTTAAGCCGCGCATTTGGCGCGCGTAAAGAGAGGACGCTAAATCAGGGACCGCACAGAGGGAGGTGCTGGAGGAGCTTTAGCCCCCCCCCCCTCCCCCAACTTTTTTGAAAAAATAAAAATACATTAAACAAAAAATATTTTAACAAAAATAACGGAGCCAAAAATAGCAAAAAATCGTTTATTCGAAAGTGACCAGAGTTACTGGCAAAGACAAACACGCAGATAAATAGACAGAAAGAAGTATTAGTCGTTACAATTATGAAATACGAGCTTCAGATCATTTTATGATGTAGTTTTACTGAAAAGTAAAAGCTATCCCTCCATGACAGGACCGATGTTACCAAGGAGAACTCGCGCGCCAAGAAGAATTAAATTGGCACTGGAGAGCCAACATATCCTGTGACCGCACAAGACTATTACAGACGAATATAGTTTGAAGCTTTTGACTTTATAAATATGGGTTATTGGCCAAGCGTGAGGTCAAGATGGCGGGATATGGGCCAAGTTCTTTTTTTGCGTGTTTATGGACCGAGACGAAATCGAGGTCCATAAACACGCAAAAAAAGAACGAGGCCAATATCCCACCATCTTGACCGAACAAGCTTGGTCAATAAAGGATTTATTATATGAGTCAAAGGACGCTATCAAGAGAAAGTAAAACGCGGGACGAACGGGCTATCCCGAGAGGTCAAGATGGCTCCATCTTGACCTCGCGGGTAGCCAATCACAGCAGGAGAATTGATTCATCTTGACCGCTGAAAGAGCCAGTCATATAAATAACGCTATTGACCAGCGTTTTGACCAGCCAAGCTTTGATACGTATGCGAAGATTGAGTCTCTCTTAATTAAGACCCTCAATTGGCAGAACAAATCCGAAGAGCTAAAGTTTATGGAAAAACTGTATAACGATGATGTTAATATTTCAATGTTAACTTTTACAAGTGCTGCTGAAGGATGGTGATTATTCGTGTTTTGACGACATCATAGTAAAATCAAAGAGCTACCCAACCCAGAACGGGAAATGATAAATAATGGTAATTGAACTGAGTGGAGTGCAATTTGGTCTGAAATCATACGCGTGACGTATCAAGAAAAGTCGATCAAATTCAAAGACAATGCTTTTTGTTTAGTGTCGCAAATATGACCATAGAAGGAGATCCTGAAACAATAGCTTTAGCGCCAAACAAAGGATTATTAATTCACGAGGGAAATTCAAACTCGCTGTTATTACAATAGCGAAACTCACGAGAGGAATTCAAAGATAGGCGATCACTGTACGAGCGCGAAATTTGAATATTTGGCGAAAGCGCGTTCATGTCAAATCTTACATGGGGGAGGGAGTGAGAGTAACTGTTTGTTCGAGGTCACTTGCTACTCAGGGAGGGTCGGTTAAGACAAGGAATGTCGCAACTGAGAGACTGGCAAAGAGTGATGAATTCAATGAAAATTTTTCATTCCGTAAAATTGACAGGCAGCTCGGTTTCAGTTCTCACAATGTTAGAATAGGATCTTGGTTTGCGTTCGTAGCGCACTGAAACTATATTGACGAGTTTTTACAACCTCTGGAAAAAAAGACAACTAAAACAAAAAGCAAAAAGAGAGATAAATTTGAATTCTTTGCGAGATGAATAACTGAACGCCACTTTATTCCAGCGACGATCTTTATTACGTTACGGCTTATACACTCGAATGCATGTCGGAACATATGGATGCACACTATTCGCATTTATTGCCATCGCTGATAAAATAAGCCGACACATTGGTTACAACAATGATGAATTTCGAATGGAAACCCAAAAAGAAACCATCCAATGACAACGCAAACGTTTACAAAGTATTTAAACCAGGCTTAAACCACGGCCGAATTAGTAGGCTCAATTACCAGCCGCTGCTTGGGAAAGGAGCTCGCGCTCCTTCCCCGAAGCCTCGGGGAGGAACGTAGACCAGACACGAGAGGGCGGCGGAAATCGAGCCTACCGAATTAGGTATTTAATGGCACAAGTACTTCGCGCAAACAAAGCAATATTTTTAGATATCAATGAATTCGCATAAATTGACACTGATACACGCGGTCGCTTAAACAGGAACGAATAAAACAATAGATGGTTATTTTCTCACCTCCCTGATAAAAATTATCCATTGTCAAGTTTCAAGCGATCTGAGTTCGCGCGCGCCTCTTTCTTTGCTTTGATACGTTCTCAAGATTACGAAAGCTTATAGCTGTTAAAATACTACCCTTGGTTATAAAAATAAACCCACCTTTCAAGTATTTTTCACAGACGTAGGGGCGATCTTATGTGTGGGTGTTTTTTGTTGTTGTTGTTGTTGTTGTTATTATTATTATTATTTTTTTGTTTCATTTGACGCGAGCGGCATTCTATGAAAAGCAATCGCTTTGTTAAAGTTATCCATGAATGAACACAAGACACAAATGATGAAAACTAGAAAAACGTCCAGGTGTAATGAGGACTGATTCTTGCTGAGTAATGTTGTCGTCGAAATTTAAGGTTAAGTCCGTCGGCGGTGGGAATTTTTTGTAACTCATTTTCAACACAATCAAGCACAGAGTTGCGTACCGGCACAGATACAGCCCTCTCTAACAGAGGTTTATGATGCCGAAATAAGGCGTCTTCGGGAAGAACAACCCTCCTACATCATTTTTAACTTCAACAATTTAACTTGAGGGTTTTTTTTTTATTCCTAAGAGGCATTTTCCCAAACACAACATTTTTCTTCTCTTTTCTTTTACGTTACGAAAGTGAAAGCGCGATAGTTTTAAAACTAACACCTCTTTTTTAAGAGTCACGCTTTTGTTTTAAGACTCAATGAGAACGACCGCGTTGATCCTTTTTCAATCCAACGGCTTAGTCGGGCGATTTTTCCAGTCCAAAGCGCAAGTTTTCATACACAAAGCCTTTTCTATTCTTTCTTTTCTTACGAGTAAGGCAAGTTAGTTTCAAAATTCACAACTCTTGACCAAGCTTCATTGTTTTGCGGCGTTGTATTGCGCGCTATTATCAACTGATCCAAAATCACATAAAAGAATTCAGTATTTCCAGATTTCTTGCTTGGAGTTGATAACAATAATAATAAACATTACATACTTCCAAAAAGAGCTTGAGACATGTTACATTACGGAATATTTACGCCTATGTCACCATTGAAAACCCTTCAAATGATTAAAAAGATTCTAAAAAAAAAAGAGAGAGAGAGAGAGATTCAGTGTTGTTTGGTTTTGTTTTCTCCTCTCGTCCTCGCGCCGAGTATAGCTCGTAAGGTTTTTAACAGCAAATCATCCTTATCGTGTTCATAAATTTTTAATCAACTGGTTCGCTGATGCACAAAACACATTGACTGAGAAAGCAAGCTCACTGAAGCGCATTTTCTCCCCTGGGTACCCCTGTGTTAACAGCACCTTAATGTGCAACTTTCCAAACCCCTCTCCCCTAATGCCGCTAATTTGAAACGGCGACAAATTTGCGACGATTTGAAATCCATCTTCGCCAAATCTCGGAACAATCCCCTCAGCGCAACAAACAACAAAAGGCTTTTGTTTCGACTTGTGAAAACGAATTTGACTCACTACAATAGACTATTTCTTGGTACGGATTCAAAATCGAACAAGCCGCAGCGCGAGTTCGATTTGAAATCACAAGTATGATTTCAGACCAAACTTGCATGACACGAAGTTCAATTACCACTTTCTTACAGCCATTTCGAAATCACAGGTTTTTTTTTTCAATATTAATATTTGCTTATCCATGAAATTTGATAGGTTAGTATTATTTCACTTTCATTTTGATCGGTTACAGAAAGGATGCGATTTAGAGTAAAAAATGGTGCGATTTGGGAATAAATTGCACTGTTGAGATCCAATCAGATTGCAAGGATCACCAGTGATTTCAAAATGAATGTAATAAAAGAAGTTATCACGTTATGTGAGCTCATTGTCGTAAATCCGGCAACCGGTGAAGCCGGTGAAATATCCTTTTCGACTGCTCGGAGGCTAAAAATATGGCTCCGTTCAAGGATGAACTAGGAACGATTTAGTAACCTGACAGTTTTAAACATACACAAAGAAAGAACTGACAGGCTCTCCACCACTGACATCGCAAACGAATTTACCGACCGCAACACAAACAGGAAGCGTAAATTTGGCACTTTTAAGTAATGATGTGCAGTAACTTTAATATCATTCACTTAATTATTTTCAGTTACCGTTTTGTTAAATTTCAGAGCCGTGGGAATATTTTGAATGAATAATTAAACAATTATTGAACTCGGCTTTTGTATGATATGAAGATATGCAGATCTCGGAGGGTGTTATCCTCCTCAAGCCTTCGGCTTTGGCGGATAACACCCTCCTCGATCCGCATAATTCTTCATATCATACTCAGCCTCGTCCAATAATTGCTAATTATACAGCGTTGAGTTCAAGGCAGCTCAAGCAAAATCGTTGGATTTCTGGCTTATTTATAGTAATTACAGGTTGATATCAGCAGTATAACAGTCTATGATATTTCAATTTAGTGATGGTGAATTTTGAGACCCGATAGCAACATCCCTGAAGATGTGCAAAAAAAATTAATAGTTTTATCGGTATAAAAGCATTCTCCGTAACTTTATGCCCCCCCCCCCCAAATTTCGTCCACGCGTTCTTCTTTAGCTCCCCCCCCCCCCCCCCCACTCAAAAACTTGCTGCGCGGTCCCTGTAAATCCCTGCAGGTTTAACGAACGTTGCGTTTTCAGCCAAGACCAAGTGTCTCCCGATGGCGAGGACTTATCTTGAGTTGATCAATGTTTTGCGGGCGTGAAAAGTGACGCGTCCTTGCGAGAATAAGCTCCACTTATCGATAGTACTCATGCTTATCTATAGTACGGCTGCAGTTGAGCAATGGCATGCACGACTTTGACAGACATTATCCTTGCTACTGAAACCACATTGCCCGCCAACGATCTCTTGAAATGAACACGTTTCACCTTCCATAGAGTAAAAACATGATTTCCGCACTCTAGTGCAAAACCCTGACCGTGGGGATTGGTCGATTCACGTCTTTGGCAAAGACGCGCTAACACTATTTGCGCAACCTGGAATTCAGCTAAGTAGGGGTGCCAAGTCGATTGGGAAATCTGGATCCGAATTTTCGATCGAACACAAAATCCGAAAACGGATTTCGCGACGGATTTTGTTAATAGGAATCTTTCCCTGACATGGATTTCAATCATCAAAATCCGTCGCGAAATCCGTTTTCGGCTTTTGTGTTCGACTGCAGTGAAATCCGAAATATCCAGATTTTAAGATCTGAATCCAAATTTTCCAATCAACTGCACCCGGGGGGCTGTTCTCGACCCCAGGACTAACATAAATAATGAAGAAACGAATAGTTATTAGGGTTGTTTCTCTGCGAGAATTTTGGGGAAGCAACATCATAATAAGGATGCTGGTACACGTTGTGTTGATATGAAAATGAGACGCTTTTTCAAAGGGCATTTGTTGCGTGAATTTACCCCTTGGGTATTTTTTTTTGGCTACTTTATTTTTAGGGACAGACCATTGGAAAAGCAATGGGAGGCTGTGTGAGGATTTTCGGAGACTCAAGAAGCACTTTTCATTTGAATGGAAAACCGGCGAGAATTTTCTGTCTGTTAGGAACGGAACAATTTTTCTCATTCAAAATAGAACTGGAATAGAGTGTTCCTTTTACACTGAGGGTGTCCTCTTTAAGAAACTAGGTATGAACAAAAACAACACTAAGTCGCACGTCGAAAGTCAAGGAGCATGAACTAGTGGAACGCCGCTGATGTTACAGGATTTTAGGATCATTCCGACAAAAACAAGAAAGAGGAATACCTCAGAAGGTATTCCTTATATGTTTTGAAAAAATTCCGGTGGAAAAATCCGTTCCATTTGATTTACTAAGGGAACAACCGGGTTTTCGAAAGTGCCAAGGATTTCGCCCGAGGGGTGTTTCAAAATCTGTCACGCAATCGACAATAACATCCTACACAAAGTTCGGGTCTAATCAGCTCCATAATGACCTTTTATCAGTTCCAGTTCCAACACTAAAACAGATCTAAATATGTCACAGATGTCTCAACAACTTACCCAGACATATGGTTGATGAACTGCAGCGTTGCTTACGATCAGATATAATACTAGGCAAATTCGACGAAGGAGTTTCTGAAAGTTTTATATCAGATCTACAATAGTTTGGACAACAACTGAACCCGATTGCAGCCTCTATCGGTTTCATTCTGCCACTTCAAGACAACCCACGCTACCATTCGACGCTATTATACAATGGTAAGTCAAATTCATTCTTAAATGAAATATGAAATGAGAATATTAGTTAATACAATGTAACCGATGCGACTAGTCAATGTAAACAAACACTGTGTGAATGATATATGAAATGAATCATATATGAACTGCGGAAATGAAATCAAATGAAGAATGATCCTTGCAGTTGTGAACGCAATTTATGCAATTGCGAAAAGAAGCCTGAAAAAAATTCAGGACTTCAACGGGGTTTGAATCCGTGACCTCGCGTTGTAAACAAACACTCTGAGGTCAATTTGAGGTCACTTAGCGCAAAATTTCTTCAAATTGGTCGACTTATTCTGAAGCGCTCGCTGAAAAACCCAACCAAAATTTTGATGTACGTTAAAACACTATATCTCGAGACTTCAAAACTAAAATTTGGGGCAATTCGGAGAATTCCCATAACCAGGAGCTCGATTTCAGTTTTGCCTATAATTTTTCGCATTCGTGAGCTCTTGTCAACTGGCCATTTAGAAAGCGGTTAACAAGCGTTGATTTTACACTTCAGAATCGGAAATCTGTCGTAAATAGGATGCTAGATGTCCATTTTATAGAAATTAAGTGTTAGATTGCCGAAAGGTTGACATGTTTGGTTACGCGAAGCAGTTATTTCGGCCGGTCTATTTTCCCTTGTGAGGCGGCTAATTTCAGGCGTCTGACGGGCGAAATAAAAAATCTCAAATAATTCCAAAAATCGGCCGTATTTGGGAAAATAAACCCCAGGAGGTTTGTAAACTCGTCAGTACCTCTCTATAGACTAAAAATGAGGGTATGTTAGGTTTTCGACTGTGGCCGCCTTTTGCTCGATTTTCCTGTGCACTTGCTCTTAAGATTTTTTTCAGACTTGGCACAATTGATAGTCATGCATAGGACATTGAAAAAATGCAATAAAAAGATGGGGTCACCGTGCTTGTTTTCGCCTGCGTGCCTTTTTTTCTGAGTGTTTTTACGGAGTTGTGCGAGAAATGTTCGAAGCATGAACAACTGAAGAAAGCTGTTATTATGTAGCAAAAACTATGAATAGTAGTGAAAACTAGGGCCTAATTGTTTTTCTGGGCTATATTCTTTTAGTATTGTGATTTCAAATTGCCCGATCTTGCAAATAATGTGAGGAAATTGGACCACTTCGGCATCATCTCAAACTCCTTCCTGGCTCCAAAGGCAGAGTTTCACCCCATTTATATATAAATAATCCAACTTCTACTATTAAACTTTTTTTCTCCTTAAAATATGTTTTTCGTGTGCCTATTACAAGTACATTACACCAATAAAAAAGGGGGGTCACCGTGCTCGTTTCTTTACAACACGACGACAAAGGGAAAATTTCAGCTGAAAAAGCTCAATGTCAAGGCAAATTCGCAATGTTTCTAGTGTACGCGCGCACGAGCGCGCGCTAAATGACGCCATAAATTATGCGCAGTAAGGATGCGCCATGCAATTGAGAGGAATCACCTTAAGACCGTTGGAATAAAAGTTTTAATGTATACAGCGCGTTGGGACATCGGCGTTTTGACCCCGATAATGATATCGATTTTTTTGTACACTTAAATGCTACATCCACGTTTCAAAACAAAATTTGGAAGCTAGTAATTATTTCCAACACTTTAGCGTGAATTTGCTGTAAGAGTGGAGGTTCCCTTTAAAAGATACTCAGGAAGGTGAATTTTTGAGTGATAAAATGTATTTAACCTGTTGCTGCCGCGTTTCAACGTCTTTTTAAAGCCTTTTCGGTTAATATTTTTTCGGTTGCACGCTTATATGTCGCTTTTTCCGTAATTAATATTCTGTTAGTTCTTTCTGCATAATTTTGTCCTTTGTTTAGTTCATTAGTATAAAAGCTGCTGCTTTACTTGTAAAATTCACTCACATTTTGTATCTCGAGGAGTCAACGTCAGTCGTACGAAATTTGTTCCGTTTCCTTTAAGCCATACAACGTTTGTAAGTATTATTTTCACTAGTCGATTCGTTTCTTTCGCCGTTTTATCTCACTTGTTTATTTCCGTTCACATTTTTCGTTGTATTAACATGTATTTTATTTTGTATTCCTGGCAATCGCTTTAAGACCGTTGGAATAAAAGTTGTAATGTATACAGCGCGTTGGGACATTGGCGTTTTGACCCCGACATTCGTTGAAACGTTGAACCTGGATTAACGTGGATATCGGGAATCGTGACGGACAAATTGAGGACGACGGCGTGCATCAGTCGAAGGAGACCGTCGTAGATGCAGTTTGCGTAACCAGGCCGACGAGACGCTTAGAAGAAGGATCGGCTTACGTCGCACGACTTCGATGGATGGATTGCTATACGCTACAAAGAAAGGTTGAACACAAATTGAGCGTATTATTGAAATGACCCGAAGCACGGACGATGTTCATGTTGTTGACAGCGAGTTGTCCGCGTTTCGCACGACCAGCGAAGAATTGAGGAAGGCGGTCTTAGTCCTTATGAATGACCTTGTAAACCAAGAAGACCTTAACGTAGCCAGCGATTGGTATGCTGTACAAAGCAGTCAGATGGTTGATTTTATCGACAGAATAGAAAACTGGATTTCCTCTACAAAGGAGAAGATCTTAAACAGCCTTGAAAACTGATCAGATTGTTCCAAACATTCTGGATCGTCTCGCCGTACGAAGGCATCGTCGAGATCATCCACACAGTCATCTATTGCCTCCGGACGAGCAAAAGAAAGAGCGAAAGCGGCCGAACTTATGGCGAAATTCGCGATGTTAGAGAGTAGACAAGAACTGGAGAAAAGAACAGAGCGTTTACGCCTTGAAGAACAACTAGCTGTGGCCCAAGGGCGTGAAAGAGTGTACGCCGAACTAGAAGATGCTGCTGTTGAAGAAAAGCTGCGTGTATCACCCGTACATCCATCGCAAACGGCCAGTCATAACTCCCAGTTTGAATCGTTCCCTCGCCCATATCCACCGCCTTTTTCTCAAGAATATCACCCTCCTGAACAAGCAGTGCCAACTGTTGCGCCAAGTTTCCGCCCTAGCCCGCTGCTTACCGAATTTACAGTGAAGCAGAACGAAAGGCGGAACGTCCCTGAAAGCTTTCAAGAAGTTCTAAGCCAGCAAAACAGATTAACCGAACTCTTGGTTGAACAACAACGACAGATCCTTCTGCCAGGTTTGACCATTACCAAATTCACCGGTAGCCCTCTTGACTTCTTCACATTTGTCAGAACGTTTGAGTCGCAGATAGAGAGCAAACTGAAGTCGAACGACGTCCGTCTGCGCTATCTGGAGCAGTACCTGGAAGGGGAGCCGAAGGAGTTAATCAAAGGATGCTACCACCCTGACAGCGAAAGTGGTTACGTTGAGGCTATGAAGCTTTTGGTCGAGAAATACGGAGATCCATACAAGATTTCGAATGCTTACATTAAGAGGGTCGACGACTGGCCTTGCATTAAACAAGGAGAGGATCAAGCTTTAGATCGTTTTGCCACGTTTCTTACTCAGTGTCGGAGTGCGATGTCTGAACTTTCGTACCTGTCGATCTTAGATCATCCACATAACATCCAAACTATGGTAAGATAACTTCCGTTGTCACTCCAAGAAAGATGGCGAAGAGAGTCGAGTAGACTTCGAACCACCGGCAACGTCACCCCCTCGTTTGCCAGCTTCGTGACGTTTGTCAAGACAGAGGCGGGCATAGCTACTGACCCTGTATTTTCGCGAGAAGCGCTTAGTCGCCTGGACGTACCAGAACGTTCCGATCGCTTTAATAGGGGTAGGAATGCTAACAAGCCGAGAGCATCCGGAGACCGTTCCCGTACGACAAGCCATGTTTCTAGTCACGCAACGGCAGTAGGTACCGCACCCAAGAACGAGGGGCGCAGTTCCGCAAACTCGTGTAAGATGTGTGGGAAAAGTCACGGCCTTGATGACTGCAAAGAGTACTTAAAGAAGTCCTTACAAGAGCGGAGAGAATTTCTTAAGGAGAAGGAGCAGTGTTTCGCATGATGGTGATGATGGTGGTCATAGGTCCAACGGGTGTGCCCAGAGAAGAACTTGTAAAACGTGTAATAGACGTCATCCTACTGGACTTCACGATGACAACTTTCGTCCCAATCAGACAGCAACCAAGAATCAGACTCCATTGCCCGAGCCATCAGTGAACTTCGTAGCTGCTTCTCATGCTGAAACAGAGGAGGCCGTTTGTAGTGTTGTCGGTACAGGAAACCCAGTAACTGCCGTGCCTGTGGTCCCTGTCAGACTGAAAGCTGCCGGAACTGAAATCCTTACCTACGCCATGCTTGACAATTGCAGCACCGGTACCTTTGTTCTTGAAGACGTAGCTGCCTGCTTAGACGTTGAAGGTACCGACACGGAGTTGATGGTGAGAACTGTGAACGGTACTAAGTTGCACGACACTAAGGTGTTTAACGATTTGATCGTTACGCATCTGACTGGAGAAAATTGCATCACCTTGCCCAGGACATACACCAAAGAAGATATCTCTGCGATCGGAGTAGATGTGCAAGCACCTGAGCTCGCCCGTCAATGGAAACACCTTAGCCGAATAGCGGATTGCATGCCCTCTCAGCTTCATGGTGCAAAAGTAGGCCTTCTCATAGGATCCAACTGCCCAAAAGCCCTTGAACCGATGGACGTCATAGCGAGTGAAAATGGTGGCCCCTATGCGTTAAAGACCTTCGCTGGATGGACAGTAGTAGGACCTCTGTACATGACCAACCAAAAACAGCGGAGAGTCGACTGCAATAGGATAGCAGCCATGGAAGTTGGATCAGAGAAGCTCCTTGACCATCATTTTGCAGTGGAAGATAAGGTCAAAGAAATTATTGTGCCACAAGCCTTAAATAAGATGTTTGAACTGGATTACCATGAACGATTTGCCGAGAAAAACCAGCAGTACTCGCAAGAAGACAAAAAAATTTTAAACATTGTGCATCAAGGCATCCGACGCACAAGAGATAACCACTACGAGATACCTCTACCCTTCCGTTCTGATGGTGTGCGCTTTCCTGACAACAGAGAACAGGTATTCCAAAGAGCATGCTGGCTGAAAAGAAAGCTTAGAAGAAACAGCAAGTTCTATGAAGATTACGTTAACTTCATGAATGACATAATCCATAAGGGCTTCGCTAGACAAGTTCCGCAAGACCGCGTTCCTGCCAAATCAGGTCAACTATGGTACATACCTCATCATGGAGTCTACCACCCTAAGAAACCGAACAAAATCAGGGTTGTCTTTGATTGCAGTGCCCGATTTGGAGGGACGTCGCTAACGACCAACTAATACAAGGACCTGACCTTACGAATTGCCTTGTTGGTGTGCTGACAAGATTTCGCCAGCAACCAGTTGCTTTTATGGGAGATATAGATGCCATGTTCCACCAGGTTCGAGTGCCCGACACTCAAAGAGATTTCCTCAGATTCCTTTGGTGGCCGGATGGTAATCTCGACGGTGACCTAGTGGAGGACCAGATGAACGTACACCTTTTAGGAGCGGTGCCTTCTCCTAGTTGCTCCAATTTCGCCTTAAAACGGGCAGCAGATGATGCGGAAGAGTATGTTGGTTCAGAGACAGCTGACGTGTTGAGGAAGAACTTCTACGTGGACGACTGTCTCCGTTCGGAAGAATCAGAAGAGGTAGCTGTCCAGAGGATAACTGGTGTTCGCTCGGCTTGTGCTCATGGAGGCTTTAACCTATCGAAGATTGTTAGCAATAGAAGAAACGTATTGGAGAACGTGCCACAGGACCTACGAGCACAAGGATTAAGGACCTAGGACCTGGGTTTTCTCCCAGTTGAAAGAGCACTAGGGGTACAGTGGTCTGTTGAAGCGGATACTCTTGGGTTCCGTATCATCCTCAGGGACAAGCCACTAACGCGTCGAGGTATTCTTTCCACCATCTGTTCCATTTACGACCCGCTGGGGATGGCATCGCCCTTCTTATTGACTGGAAAGAAGATTTTACAAGATCTTTGTCGTTCAAAGCTAGATTGGGATGAAGAAATTGACGATGAGTTTCGAGTACGTTGGGAGAGTTGAAAAGGTCAGTTGTCTGCATTGGAGCACTTCTCAATGGACCGTTGCGTCAAGTCCGATGGTTTCGGTTCTGTCATCTCAAGGCAAATTCACCATTTTTCGGACGCTAGTGCTACTGGTTATGGCCAAGTGACGTACTTACGAAGTGTGAACGACAAGGGTAACATCCATTGTGCGTTTCTGATGGGAAAATCCCGCCTAGCACCGCTCAAGTCCATTACAATTCCGGCGCCTCGAGCTTACAGCCGCGACTATCTCTGTGCGAATAGGAGGAATGATTACCAGAGAGTTAGACGATCACGTTGACAGCGAGACTTACTGGACTGATAGTACGACTGTGTTGAAGTACATACGAAATGAGGCGAAGCGTTTTCATGTGTTTGTGGCCAACCGGGTGCAAAAGATACGAGATGAATCAGATCTTTCCCAATGGAGGTACGTCGACTCCAAGAATAATCCGGCTGATGACGCGTCGCGTGGTCTAAGAGGTGATCAAATATCTGAACAGCAACGTTGGATCAGAGGTCCAGATTTTTATGGCTACCCGAGACTGAATGGCCCAAACCCCCTTGCGATTTGAATGCCGTCCTCACCAATGACCCTGAAGTCAGACGACCGGCCGACCGGCCGACCGCCGACCGGTTAGCTCAGTGGTAGAGCACCGGACTACCGTGCGGGAGGTCGCGGGTTCAAACCCCGGCCGGACCAACACTCAGGGTCTTTAAATAATTGAGGACAAAGTGCTGCTTTTGTAATGATATCTGCAAATGGTTAGACTTTCTAGTCTTCTCGGATAAGGACGATAAACCGTAGGCCCCGTCTCACAACTCTTCATAATTGATTCTGTGGGACGTTAAAGAACCCACGCACTGTTCGAAAAGAGTAGGGGACGTAATGTTTATTGCCCAAACGAAAATCGACAACTCCTGTGCGGATATTTTCCACCATCCCGGCTACCGCGTTATCAGACGTGATCGAAAGAAAGGAGGGGGTGGTCTTATGGCCCTTATTCGAGAAGACCTGAGTGTATATCGTAGACGAAAACTTGAGCCTGAATCGGCCATGGAAATGATGTATAGAAGCCGACAGGAGGTCATGGTAATTGGTGATTGCAATTTGGACATGTTGGTAGATGAAACCGAAAAAAAACAAAAGACATTAATTGACGTTGTATTGGCCAGCCATCCAGAACGGTTTGCGGTATGCGGGAATTTGCAGCTCGGTTTAAGTGACCATGACCTTGTTTACGCCATTCGGAAAAGCAAGACACCTAGACCAATGGCGCGTGAGTTTGTCTACAGAAGTATGAAGAATTTTAAAGAAAGTGAGTTCCTCGACGACTTAGCGCGTGTCCCATGGGACTCGGCATATGCCTATGACGATGTTAATGACCTTTGGGACCATTGGGGTACTTTATATCGTCAAGTGTTGGACGTGCACGCTCCTGTAAAGAAAAAACGCGTTCGAGGGGACCAGCTTCCCTGGATAACACCACAATTACAGCGTGAAATTTCCCACCGCAATCATCTGTTCAAAGTACACGCTAAAAATCCTTCTGATTCATCCTGGGAGGCCTTTCGCAAACAGAGAAATAAAGTGACATGGCTAAAACGAAGGGGAATGAAGTCTTTTTGCATGGACGCCTCAACAAACATTAAACATCATGGAGCGTTTTGGAGGAAAATGAAGCCTTTGCTTCCTAGTAAAGGGAAATCGCGTTCAAAGATCGTTTTGTTGGAAGACGAGCAGTTGATAACAGATCCTTTGAAGGTTGCAGAAGCTTTTGACGATTACTTTTGCGAGGTGGCTGAATGCGAAGGCAACAGGATGGATATGGAGGACTTTACTGGTCACCCAAGTATTGAGAGCATTAGCGAGAAGGCAAAAATGGAGCAGTCGTTTAATTTTCACACGGTAAACTGTGGATACATCATGGAAATTCTGGACAAGCTTAACCCAAGGAAGGCAGTCGGTTGTGACAATATATCACAACGACTGCTGCGCATATCTGCCCCGGCCATCAAGCAACCGCTGACCACTCTGATTAATTATTTCATTGAACATTGCGTATGGCCAGCGGTGTGGAAGTGTAGTGATGTCTCTCCAATTTATAAGAAATCTGATGAGACAGATAAAGCGAATTATCGTCCTGTGTCAGTCTTAACTGCACTGTCTAAGGTGTACGAGAGGGTCATGTTTGATCAGTTATACGGTCCAATTTGCTACATATTGTCCCCTAACCTGTCTGGCTATCTAAAGGGTCACTCTTGCTGTACAGCACTACTGAAAATGGTAGAAGATTGGAGATTAAGTCTTAACAATAGAGAGGGCGTGGCCGCTGTGGCTGTAGACTTGAGCAAGGCCTTTGATTCTGTCTGTCACTCGTTGTTGCTTGCCAAGTTGAAAGCTTATGGGCTATCGGACGAGGCCATTTCCCTGATGAGCTCTTATCTCCGTGGAAGGAAGCAGAGAGTCAAGCTCGATAATGTGTATTCCCAGTGGAGATCAGTTAACCCAGGACTCCCACAAGGGTCTCTGCTAGGTCCACTATTATTTAATGTTTACATGAACGATCTTAATTACTTTGGAAAAGACACTTCTCTTAGACTATATGCAGATGATACGACCGCATACACTTCTGATGCATCTCCTCTAGTCCTTGAATACTTGATTAATTCCGACTTGGAGATTGTATCAAATTGGTTTCAACAGAATTACTTACGTGTAAATGTGAGTAAGACCCAGGCCATGGCTGTTGGACCATCTTTGTATCGTTATGATTTTCATCTAGATAATACCACTGTCGAAACAACAGATAGTCTAAAGATCCTGGGAGTAACCCTGGATAGCAAGTTGTCTTTCAAGCCACACATATCAGAGCAGCTGAAAAGGGCTTGCGCTAAAGCATACGCTTTGCGCAGGGTGCGCAAGTTCATCCCTCAGACTATTATGATAAGGTTATATAAGGCGTACATATTGCCACATTTAGAGTACTGTAGCCCTTTATTGCTAGGCATCACTGATGGGCTGAATAATAAGCTAGAAGACACAAATTATTATATACTGAGAACCATTTTAGGTTTGTCAAAATCAACGGAATATAGCCATCTTCTAAATATAGCACATTTACAATCATTACAGTCAAGAAGACAATTTCAAGCCCTAGTGCTTCTGTATAGATGTATGAATGGGCAGGGCCCAAGCTACCTCAGCGAACGATTCAACGTTTTAAACGTCAACTATGATCTACGCGGTGGTGGCACTCGATTAAAGTTGCCACCTTTTAATTTAGAGTACCAACATAAATCATTTTCATATATTTGCGCTAGATTATGGAATGGCATCCCAGTCAAGGTAAGGGAGGCAAGAGACCTCCCTTCTTTTAAGCGCGCCCTACGGGCCAATATGGGCCAATAGATTTTTATAATTTTTAATTAAAATTTGCAGAATATTTATATTGATAGATAGTTAATAATTTATAGAATATTCTTGGATTTTACTGATTAATTTTATTTTGTAAATGGTGTACGAATTTTTATTATTATTATTTTGTTTATACTTTCTGTAGTATCTTTAGTTCACGTACACGTTATAACGAGGCCCCGGCTCCTAGGTGTTTTACGTGGTTAAATAAACTATTACTAACTATTACTACTACTACGTAGTCCCCGGTGTGGTGGTCTATCTCTTCTAGAATGTGGTTACGGGGGAGGGATTTGCAGTTACGGGCCTACAGTAATTGGCGCAAGCTGTTGTAGTGTCCCTGCCAGGTCTCTGGCGAAGCAAATAAAATAAAATAAAATAAAAATAAAATAAGTCAAGAAAGTTCTGGTGCATACTACCGTTGTCGACGAGCAGGCGGACATTTTGACGAGGCTTGCGGGTTTCTCTAACTGGCATCACATGAAGAAATGCGTCGCCTGGATACTTCGCCTCAAGCAATTATTAACCCGCAAACAATGGCCGCTGGAAGACAAAGTGCTCAGAACAGGGAATGCAGAGTCGACTCGAAAGCCTTTGAAGGTTGAGGAATTGAAGCGCGCAGAGGAAGCCATTCTCCGTTTGGTTCAAGGTTGTGCGTTTCCTAGAGAGCTCGAAGTCTTGAAGAAGATTCAACACGAAAACCGTCAAGAGCATCGCGATTTCTCAAGAACCAAGAAGGCAGAAATCAAGAAATCTAGCACGTTGTACCGCCTTGACCCTTTTCTGGCCCAGAATGGTTTGCTGCGTGTTGGTGGCAGACTCAGCAAATCACGAGCTTTTCCAGATGGTTTTAAGCATCCGGTTATCCTCCCCAAGAAGAGTTTCGTTGCGGGCCTCATTATTCGCGACACTCACGAGAAGGTTGGCCATTCCGGTCGAGGTATCGCCTTGGGTGCGCTAAGAAGCCAATATTGGATTATCAACGCCAATTCCGTTGTAAGGCACTTCATTTCTAAATGTGTGACGTGCCGCCGGCTGCGTGGTGTAATTGGTGAACAGATGATGGCCGATCTTCCCGAAGAAAGAGTGACACCGGCCCCTCCCTTCTCGTACTGTGGCGTCGATTACTTTGGCCCGTTTTACATCAAGGAGGGAAGAAAGGAATTGAAGCGTTACGGCGCCCTTTTCACCTGCCTATCTAGTCGAGCTGTGCACATCGAAACGGCAAACTCGCTAGAAACTGATTCCTTTCTGAACGCTTTAAGACGCTTCATCGCAAGAATAGGACCCGTACGTGAAATTCGATCTGATCAAGGCACAAATTTCGTTGGAGCAGAGAAAGAACTACGAAAAGCCTTGGAGGAAATGGACAACGGTGTAATCCAGAGATGTTTGTGCAGAGAATTCAAAGCTGACTGGACGCAATGGAAGCGAAACCCTCCGTCTGCTTCACACATGGGTGGCGTGTGGGAGCGGCAGATCCATTCTGTTCGCTCAATACTCTCTGCCTTAATGCGAGATCATGGCCGTACTCTAAACGATGAATCCTTTCGAAACTTCATGGCAGACGTAGAATACATTATAAACAGCAGACCCCTAACCACGCCTTCCAGTGATCGAGAAGATTTAGACCCGCTAACGCCGAATCACATCTTGACGATGAAATCCAAAGTTGTGTTACAGTCCCCCGGTAATTTTCAGACAGAAGATGTCTATCTGCGCAAAAGACGGAAAAGAGTCCAATACCTTGAGAACGTATTTTGGTCAAGATGGAGAAAGGAGTATGTTCAATGTCTGAAACAAAGGGTGAAATGGAATCGTCCTAGACGTAACTTCGAAAAGGGAGACCTGGTCCTCATCGCAGATGATCGAGCAGCACGAAATGATTGGTTTATGGCCCGAGTAATCGATACCTATCCCGATGCAGGAGGAAACGTGCGTTCCGTTTAAGTCACTACAGGAACAACAACGCTAGATCGTCCAATCCACAAGCTTGTCCTTATACTTGAAAAGGAGACATGAAGACCTGGGGTTAAATCCCAGCCAGAGGAGCCTTTAGTGTTTGAGAACTGAGAACTTTCTGTGTTAACTTTGTTTTGAGAGCTTTAGACTGTAAGAGTTTCAAAGCTGGAAACTCTTAGGGGAGCCAGATGTTGCTGCCGCGTTTCAATGTCTTTTTTAAGCCTTTTCTGTTAATATTTTTTCGGTTGCACGCTTATATGTCGCTTTTTCCGTAATTAATATTGTTAATATTGTTAGTTTTTTCTGCATAATTTTGTCCTTTGTTTAGTTCATTAGTATAAAAACTGCTGCTTTACTTGTAAAATTCACTCACATTTTGTATCTCGAGGAGTCAACGTTTTTTGGAAAATTCTTAGCGTCAGTCGTAAGAAATTTGTTCCGTTTCCTTTAAGCCATACAACGTTTGTAAGTATTATTTTCACTAGTCGATTCGTTTCTTTCGCCGTTTTATCTCACTTGTTTATTTCCGTTCACAATTTTCGTTGTATTAACATGTATTTTATTTTGTATTCCTGGCAATCGCTTTAAGACCGTTGGAATAAAAGTTGTAATGTATACAGCGCGTTGGGACATCGGCGTTTTGACCCCGATAATGATATCGATTTTTTTGTACACTTAAATGCTACATCCACGTTTCAAAAGAAAATTTGGAAGCTAATAATTATTTCCAACACTTTAGCATGAATTTGCTGTAAGAGTGGAGGTTCCCTTTAAAAGATACTCAGGAAGGTGAATTTTTGAGTGATAAAATGTATTTAACCAATAAAATGTTTTGAACCATTCTAACAAGGACTGTGATTGGTCTGTTTTAGCGTGCCTTATGACAGTACAGATGCAAAGCTGACACCACTCGTAGGATTCGAAAAATAACGTTTTCCGAAATTTTTAGCCGAATTGAGGGTTGTCCAATAATAAATCACTAATTATTGTTGCGATGAACATGCCGTTACTTGCGATGTATAGTGCAGCAAATTCTTTGTAGATTGGTTCTGTCTAGTTTCATTCCAACAAATGTACAATAAATTATAACGTTTTGAAGGAGGCGCTTGGCGATGGTCACGTGGCTTAAGGTCTAGGTTTAAATGGAAGATTGTTTCACTACGGCCAATGCAATGGAGTCTGTTACTAATGCGATGAGTAGAGCACCTTGCTAGCTAAAAATGCTATTAATTTTGCTGTGAGATTTCACTCCAAACTGAAGTTAATGAACGATAAAGTAGGGTTTGAAATAGTAAAACCGGAAGTGGACGTAACTCCGGTGCCGTTTTCATTATGTAATAAATCACTAATTGTTATTGCGATGTAAAGTACAACAACTTCTGTGTGGATTTGTGCTGTTTCATTTTATGTTAACCACTGGAAGGAAAGTTATTACGTGTTGAAATATGGCAAAATAACGACCGTTTGACGCTAAAGTCAAAGTTTGAAAACGTTTATTGTTACAAGAATTGTTGCGATGGGAATCGCGTATGGTGCGATGATACAAGCAAATACTTGACTATGATGTTAAGAGAGAGAATGTTTTTTTGAATTATTTTCCTAGACGTTATAAGGGCACAAACTTGCTTTTCTAGTAAAACGAACCTTTGCGGACAGGGAATGACGTTCGTAAAGCAGAATGCGTTACTGTTAGTAATGTATTCTTGCTAACATGACCGAAAGAAGGGGCACAAACTATTTATGTATTATATCTTTTGTCTTGATATTTCTGTGTTTTGGCTTTCATAAAATGCAATTTTGATGCAAAAAATGGAATCGGTAACCGGTAACTGAAATCTTCGAATCGGTAACCGGTAACCGGTAACCGGTAACTGGTAACCAGATTCTAATTGGTTAAACATTGGCATTGAAATGAGGGCGGTTGAAGGAAACGGTTAAGAATAGGGGTGTTATTTGTATAATTGTGTAGTCAGTATGGTAACATGTTCGGTTAAAAGAATCAGGGTTCTTGGTGTATTTTATCCATACTGTGCAGCACTGATTATGTTGTAATGCATGTTTATAAACATACCAATTGTTGAGAATCAATTCATTTCGTGTTCTCTATGCGCTACATTGCGGGTTCTAGACCCGGTTCTTTGAAAATAGTAATTGGCTCTAACGTCGTCAAAAAAGTGGCTTGAGAAGGAGACAAGCAGCATATAGAGGTTAATTAGCAAAATGAAATATATTCAACTTCAAAGGCAAACAAACCGCCCCGGCAACACACGTTCAAAAAGGTCATCAGTTTCGAGCATTACACTTTGGACGCTCAAAACCCTCGCTAGGACTACATGATGGCGGTTTCGAGAGCGGCAAATAGCAAGACAACACTTCCTGTAGAAACTGCTATACTTTTAATTAAAATCATATTAATGTTGAGCATGTGTTAAATTTTACTGAAAAAAACCGAACACAACATCGATTGGCTCACCACCACCGAAAAGATACATGTGTCTTTACAACCATAACGCACAGGAAAAATGAACTAAAAATATTAGCAACTTTGTATGTCACCTTTCAGCGATTTTCCATCAATCGGGTGTGCAATAATTATAACATGAGCTATTGTTACCGAAGGACAATACAATAACAAGAAGAACGAGTTCATTGTACAGCAAGGACGCAAATTGCATGGTGTAATTTAGATCAAACTAGTTTTACTTTAAGCCTACCGGGTGTCATAAAAGAAACAAACCGACTACTGGATATTATAAAAAACCCTGATATGTAATAAGTGATTTAAACCATCATTATTGACAACTGAAGGTAACAAGAATTTGTGATTCCACGAAGAAAACATGATGTCTAGCTGTAACGCGTTTTTGGGCCATGCTTTTCAACGAAGAATATGCTGAATAGAGCGTGTTTGTGCTCTCGAATTTTAGAACGACGAATATACATTGCGCTTGGCGCGTTTGTGGCCTCACGCTTATAGAACGAAGAATATATATTGTGTGTTCCGTTTTTGTAGCTTCATGCTCTGCCTGGTCACGGTTTTATATCGCAGAATATACATTGCGTAAAGGGTGTTTGTGGCCTTCACGCTTTTAGAAGTAAGAATATACCTTGTACTTAGCGTGTTTGTTGCCTCACCCTTTTATGCTCTGCCTGATCACGGTTTTAAAACGAAGAATATCCATTACCAAATAAAGAATGATAATCGCAGTTGTGAACGCAATTTACGCAAATTGCGAAAAGAAGCCTGAAAAAAATTCAGGACTTCAACGGGGTTTGAACCCGTGACCTCGCGATTACCGGTGCGATGCTCTAACCAACTGAGCTATGAAGCCATTGACGTTGGGAGCAGGTCAATTGTGGGTTCATATTTTCCCGTGAAAGAAATGAGTGTGAATAATATATAATGAAATGAATCATATATGAACTGCGGAAATGAAATCAAATGAAGAATGATCCTCGCAGTTGAGAACGCAATTTATGCAATTGCGAAAAGAAGCCTGAAAAAAATTCAGGACTTCAACGGGGTTCTTTCATGGGAAAATATGAACCCACAATTGACCTGCTCCCAATGTCAGTGGCTTCATAGCTCAGTTGGTTAGAGCATCGCACCGGTAATCGCGTACTTTCAGCAAGTTTGACCATGTTTGGTCGAAAAGTCGCTAGTTGACATGCATTTAGATCTTTAAAAAATCCCATACAAATGTCTCTATTTCGGAAAGTGTGTCCCTCCAAACCATACAAAGTCTCTAATTTTCACAATTTTCAAAAGCATTTTTTTTTGCTCCAATTCAACTGAACGTCAAAGTTGGTAAGGTAACCATTTTTGAGATGCTCTTTCATGCCGTGTAAACAATTTTTTTCCAATCGATAAATTTTAAAACTCATTCCCAGGTCCTCACTCGTTTAGAACATGGCCAATTGCGTTCACAACTGCGATGATCATTCTTCATTTGATTTCATTTCCGCAGTTCATATGTGATTCATTTCATCTATCATTCACAATATACATTACGTAAAGAGTGTTTGCGGCCGCCACGCTTTTAGAACGAAGAATATACATTGTGCGTAGCGTGTTTGTTGCCTCACTCTTTTATGCTCTGCCTGGTCACGGTTTTATAACGAAGAATATACATTGCGTAAAGGTTGTTTGTGGCCGTGACGCTTTTAGAACGAAGAATATACATTACGCGTAACGTGTTTGCTGCCTCACTCTTTTAGAGCAAACGATAGATATTGTTTGTAGCGTGCCAAGTGTACGCTATCTCGACTTGACTATTGGAGCTTCGGATCGACTTTAGCTGTGTCGGGTCATGACGATCCAAGTCGGATTGTCACGGTCCGTCAAAATGTTGAACACCCTTCTCCAGGTTGGCAAGCTGACTTCCGGTAACTCGTATTCACTTCCGTTTTTAATTTCGCCATCTGACTTCCAGTGAGTCGGATCGTCTGAGCTGAGAGACGACCCAACTCAGATCGGGTGTATTGAACATGTATGGAGGCTCATAAAGTACGCTGTTTTAACCAATCAGAACACGCGTTATATCGAAACAATATTATAACATATTTTGTGAATGATGTATATGAAATGAATCATATATGAACTGCAGATATGAAATCAAACGAAGAATGATCCTCGCGGTTGTGAACGCAATTTATGCAATTGCGAAAAGAAGCCTGAAAAAAATTCGGGACTTCAACGGGGTTTGAACCCGTGACCTCGCGATACCGATGCGATGCAACTGCGAGGATCATTCTTCATTTGATTTCATGTGCGCAGTTCATATATGATTTATTTCATATGCATCATTCACACTCTTCTCTTTCACGGGAACATATGAACCCACAATTGACCTGCTTCCAACGTCAGTGGCTTCATAGTTCAGTTGGTTAGAGCATCGCACCTGTATCGCGAGGTCACGGGTTCAAACTCCGTTGAAGTCCCGAATTTTTTTTTTTAGGCTTCTTTACGCAATTGCATGAATTGCGTTCACAACTGCGAGGATCATTCTTCATTTGATTATAACATATTTTATTACTGTGTTCAGACTTTCTCTCGACTTTGGTTTGAAAAAGATGACAACCAGGAAGATGACCAACAAGAACAAGATGACCAACTCATTGCCAGGGATGTCAAATATTTAAAAGCAAACAAACCTGGTTGCGTAGGTCTTCTACCAGCTGGAAGTTTCCCTTAAGACCAAGAGAGGTTTTGAACTCCAGGATACTCTTAGCAGCGTCAATACAGCTCTGCAACATGTAGTACTGATCTAGCTGCTCAATGCGCTGGTTGATTAATGCTTCAGTGGCTTTAGTGTGACCACCGTTTTGTGAAGTAATAAGCTTGATTTCTTTAGCGAGGTCATCGTTTACCCTGAACACTTTAAAGACTTTATCAATCTCTTCAAAGGAAATGGCACCAGTTAAGAAACGCTCCTGCAAAGACCGCAGCTGTTCATTTGAAGGTGCCCAGACCAAGTCTTCAACATCGTCAACGCTGAGAGAGACTCTGCGTCCTGCTCTTTCTGCTGTCAGCTTCAATGCCTTATCGCCGTTTTCTCTCCAAAACTGTTGCAGGAAGACACTGGTGATTAGATTGCTGAGAGAGGAAACCATTACCTTGGCTTTAGGAGAAAGCCCAAAAAATGTCACCACTGGGAGTACTTTTCCTCCAATAACCATTGACTGAACAAGATCTTTGATGGGCTTATGGGAAACATCTAACTGTGTCTTCTTTGACAGTTCATCTAGATCCACTAGGAGAAAGTAAATCAAACAACTAATTAGCCCCAGGTTTAAGAACAAACCAGCGTTTGGAAGCACCTAACTGCACGCGTTTCTCAAAAAGACAAACAGCAAGAAGTGTTCATTTCAACACAACGGTATTATGTACCCATTTCGTGCCACAGAGACAGTTTCAAGCTTCAAGCCCTTCACTGGGTAGGAAAGCAAGTGTGAAATCTACGGTCATTCATATAAACTTGGGGCAAACAAGTAAACTTCATTCTCGCCAATACAAGGACTTGATATGTACATTTGCTGCTACAAAGCCAAGTGCTGTTCCAAATCCATCAAGGCAATTAATTCCCAATAAGTAAGTAAGTAAGTAAGTAAGTAAGTAAGTAAGTAAGTAAGTAAGTAAGTAAGTAAGTAAGTAAGTAAGTAAGTAAGTAAGTAAGTAAGTAAGTAAGTAAGTAAGTAAGTAAGTAAGTAAGGCAAAAAGCTGTATGACAAAAAGCTGTAGTTTATTCCTGTTACCTTGTTTGATCAGAGAGGACATCCTAATGAAGGACAACACTTTGGCCCGTTCCTCCACAAATGCAGCCTGTTCAATGCCGCGCTGACCCAACAATTGTTTTAAGGGCAATTGTTCACTTTTCTGTTTGCTGATTTGCTCAGAAAGCAACAGAAATCGCCCAGAATGTTCACGAATTATAGACAGCATTTGAAATTCTATAGATCCATCCTTCATAAATCCCACTGCAGCTTCAAGGGAAGACAGAGCCATCATCAAAATTTCTTGTCCTTCTTCCTTCAGGACGTTGCGATAGTCAGATTCTAGTCCTGCAAACAGATGCGCGATTACGGCAAAAGGGTAAAATGCCAAGGCGAGATTAAAATCAATTTGCGCTAAACTTTTCAAAGCAAATAACACCAACACCATTAAACAATAACAAAAACAACAACAAGAACTTATTGTATACCCACAAGAAAAAATATTAAAATATAATTTATATAAATAAACTTGACAAATTAAAGAAAGGGGGTACCAGCTTCCTGAAATAACTAAATAGTTAAAAAGGCCAGGAAGCCGGGTTGAATACGGTAATTTAAAATAAAGTACACCTTTTGCCTTTCATTAGCAGGGAATAAAT
The DNA here is from genome assembly GCA_016490735.1 of Pachyseris speciosa. Lineage (NCBI taxonomy): Eukaryota > Metazoa > Cnidaria > Anthozoa > Scleractinia > Pachyseridae > Pachyseris > Pachyseris speciosa. The sequence goes on from JAEMWC010000528.1 coordinate 236,405, forward strand.
TTTCATTAGCGCCAAAATACTTGTCAATAAAATTTAAGTATAATCAGTTTAGCTAAGAAACCAAACATTTCAATTTGTGCAATAGTCATTAAGGCTTTTTGCATAGAGAATAAGATTCATTAAGGCCAATTTAAATTATAGCGTTTTAACGAAAACATTTTTAAATGCGAATGAAAATTCATTTCCATAGGGTTAATGTTCGATTGCACGAGTAAAATCACAATAACTAAAGAGTTTTTGTTGAGCATTTTTTTCTCACCGATTTCCTACTGGATTTCTAAGGACGTTTATATAGGAACCGAAACCGTACACTGTGAAACTCGTCTCGCTGAAATGGAGCGCCGAGTGCGACGTAACCGTATCCCAAACGAGCATCGCGAAAGGATAGTTAGGGCGTTCGAAGATCCCCACGAAGACTACCTTTTGGTGGCAGACATGTTAGGGGTGAACCGAAGCACAGCAAGAGGCATTGTGGCTACTTATGTCCAAGAAGGACGTACTCATGAGAGACCATGTGGCGGTCGCAACAATGTGAAGGTAGATGATGAAATGAAGCAGTGCCTTAATGAGATTGTCGATGAGAACTGCTTGTTGAGCTTGAGTGAAATTAACCAGGAGCTTCGAAGACTACCAGCGAAGCCGTTTGTACACAACAGGACAGTAGGAAAAGCTCTTGACGGTATGTTGATACGTATCAAACTTGCAAGACCACTACCAGCTGACCGCAACAGGCCGGATGTCATCCGAAGGCGTGTTGAATATGCTAACTGGTTCATGACGAACGGAATTCTCCATCATTGCGTATCTATCGATGAATGCGGATACAATATTTGGACCGCAAGAAGCCATAGGCGAGCTAGAGTTGGTGAAAGGGCCTACAGACAAGTCCTCGGTCAGCGCGGGAGAAATGTAACAATAACATTGGCCGTGTCTCCTACCGTTGGCTTAGTCCATTACACTGTACAAATTGGTGGAATGAATGCACGGCTCTTCAATGAGTTCCTGGTTCAAGCACGACGGCAACTTAACCCGGAAGAGCTGGTATATATGATATACGATGGAGCTCTGGCCCATTGTAATGCTGTTAACCCAGCAGCCAATACAGAGTTGAAGATGCTGCCAGCCTATAGCCCTTTCCTTAACATAGTGGAACAAGCAGTCAGTGCACTCAAAGCGGCAATAAAGGCAGAAATTTCAAGACCCGCAGTTCAGCAACAGCTGAATGTTCGGGAAGAGGCAAGACGGCAGGGGATTACTCTGGGAGAGTACCGTCAACAAATTCTTTTGAGAGTAGGGAGAAGAAATACGAGCACATAATGTGCTCAGTGGTTTATGCAAACGTATATACCACGATGTCTAAACGGGGAGCATATTGAAGGAGTACCTTTGTTGTTAATGAATTTTTTTTTGTCGTTAACGAACATTAAGATGGTGCAAATGTTTGTTTATTCTCTTAAAAGTTTGTTATTGCCATTAAATTGAACTTTTATGGGCCTCAATGACTGTTCTTCTCTATGTTAAACGCCTTATTGATCACGCAAAAAAATAAAACGTTTGTTTATTTTTCTACAATGATTACACATTCATTGTAATGACTCAGTTTTTGACATTAATTAATATTTATTTTCTGGTAATGAAGGGCAAAAGGTGTATTAACAACGGAGGTACAACATGGCAGCTTAATTCATAGTAATATTCACACACACACACACACACACACACACACACACACACACACACACACACACACACACACACACACACACAGTCACACACACTTAGTAAGTACACGACATCAAATTACAGTGCGTATTTTTTAACAGAATAGAACAGATAGTTGGTTATTTGGGAGTTTAAGCTTCATCCCAAAAGAAATAATCAACTAACATTTACTCTAGCTTGAAATTGCAAAACAGAATACAAAAATATTAACACAGAAAGGTTCATTTGAAGTAGGAACACTAACGAAGGGTTTACAAAATTAAAATTGTTATAATGGCAGCTACGTTACTGGATGGACTTTTGTAGACCTGATCATTTTTCATCAACGTAAGCCAGACTTTGAAATCAGTACTCTTGGAGTGCTGCACATACCAAAAAGAGAAACCAGATTTACGTATGCATGGACTGACATTAACGTGGACAGGAGAGAAAAGGTTCTAACAGGCAATATCAGTGAAACTAATGGCTCCCGTTGACTAACTCTTCAAAATTGTGCCCAAAAGGCATGTTGAATGTCTGGAAAATGCTCGGTAACAACAGAGAAAATGATTACCAAATCTCTGGAAAAAGCAGAGCCACAATCTCCATGTTAGAACGTGCTTGAAAATTTCTGTACTTGAACATGGCACATGCCCTTGTGGTTTGGGCCAACATCTTGTTAACATCAGAGTAAGGAGTTCGCCACACTTCGATGCCTGAGGAGACTCAAGTCCGTGTTCTGACAGGTTTCTGAACACCTCTTCGCCTTCACTTTCCCCCTAAACGCAGAAACGGATAGTGCTTTGACGTTATCGTTAAAAAGCGAGTGCAAGTGTTTCACCAGGGTTTACCACAGACGAGAAAACAAATGAAATCACGAGGTTTAAGGATGAGTGAGTTTTGTTATTCATCGACTGGAAACATTGGAAACACTATTATTACTGGAATAATAATGAAATACGAGTTTATCGAATGACTTCTTAAAAAGATATTTAGAATATAACGGAGCTAGAGATTGGCTGAGAGCTTTCTGCATGATCAGCCACACAGAAATACTGTACGATGATGCAAATTTGCACCGGGCCGCAGAAAATGTCAACCTTCAAAACTCTTCATCATTTTTTCAACGGTTTTAAGCTATTGGTTTGCTTTAGCCTTTTTCTTGCGGATAATTTATCTAGAAAGGAGAAAAACACAACTAAGCGAAATTCACTTGGGCAGAGGGTTGAAATCTGGCAGATAATTATCAAGCTGTTCTCTTGCTAAAACCAAAATACATCCAACTTCTGAGATAACCCTCCTGCATCCTTCGCTAAAATTCTAGAAAGAATAAATTTGACGTACACACTTTTTCTTGACACTTTTTTCTGCGTCTGAACTGGGCCCTCTTGAGTAATAAACAAATGGAAGTAGATTTCGTAGAACCACGATAAGGTAATCACTCTTGAAGGCATATTTTGGATTTTTACCAGAGCCATAATCATGATGGTGCGTCAAACACAAGTATAAGAAAGGCGTTTCATCGGAACTAAAGAATGCTTGAAAATGTAAGAGTGAAGAAAAAAAGCATGGAGGCCTGAAACCATCCAAGACCCTCGCAGTCCACATAGTTGTATTTGATTCACTGGCATGATCAACGCCTTGCAATGAAGCCAAAAGACAAAACTGCGAAAGTTTCAGTATCTCTTGCTTGACTCTTTCTTGTTGCGAGCGTTGAGATTTTCGGGCACGGATGGATTTAACGTAGCAAAGCGATGCGCTTTGAACACATGTTAACATAGGAAAACTGTTCAATGACTTATAAAGGCGAAACAATGCACAACAAAAAAGCTGATTAACAAAGAACGCGTCACCTGAAGCATGTTTTCAACTTTTCTGAATGTAACTTCAGAAACAAGATCTTGAACACAGTTGTGTTGAGCAGTCACATTGGCTTTGGTGAAAACTTCAACCAGTTCATTACATTTCCGCTGCAGAGACAAAATACATCACCACACCTTTTAACACGAAATTCTTGGTTGAAAAATATGGGGTAGAGAAATATTCCTGAGTACTTTAATGACAACTAATCTTCAATCAGATCAAAGTTCACCTTTCATATTTTACCATAACTCCATACTTACCCTGCACAATACGCTGCAGTCAAACCAAGAATTAAAACGCAAATGATCAATTTAGTCCTGCATGTCTCGAGTCATGAAAAAAAAAAAATGAGACCTTCAAAGCAAATCTCCGTACAAGATAATGCTGTTATTAAACGTTTCAACAATACCTCTCCAGATATTTGAACCATCATCAAGGATAATAAGTTAGCTACGAATGTTAGCTACGAAATGTACCAGGCGTCCGTTTCTCAAAACTCCCGAAAACATTTCGGTCCCGAAAAGCTATTTTAAGTACACGGTGTTCAACACCAGAAATTCAATTTTCAATAATTTGGAATGGTAAGAATGTTCCAAACTCTCCAAGATTGAGAAATACATCAGGCTACTTTGCAACACAAATCACCACCGATCAAGAAAAACCGGATTGAAAAAATCTCTTCGGGTCCGAAAAACTCTTCGATAGTTTTGTGAAAAGGGCGCCAGCAATCAAAAACAAAAACAAAAATATTTTATCTTCACCTCTTCCAAACGCAGTTTAAAGCTGTTTGATAACCGTTCTCTCCAAATTTCTTCGCAGACCTTATTTCCCCATTCAAGGAAAAACAAGTTTGTCCAAATCTTTAAAAAGAGAGGAAGCAAATCATTTCTTTGTTAAAACGTAAACAATTAAGCAAACTAACGATGAAACCTTGAGAAAAAGTAAGTTTCACAGGGACATAGACCTAATACTGCTTTAACATATGTAGCTCAGTTGTTGGAGCACCGGACTATCCTGAGGGAGGTCGCGGGTTCAAACCCGGCCGGACCAACACTCAGGGTCTTTAAATAATTGAGGAGAAAGTGCTGCCTTTGTACTGACATCTACAAACGGTTAGACTTTCTAGTCTTCTCGGATAAGGGCGATATAAACCGTAGGCTCCTTCTTACAACTCTTCATAATTGATCCTGTGGGACGTAAAAGAACGACTAGACACGTAATAAAACTCTGGTCTCTGTCTTCGGCAAATTTGCATTCAAACAAGCTTCGATTCCACCTACCTACCTACACAGACTGCTCCGAATGTGTTCAATTTAAGGTAAAGAATTGCTGTGGTATTCATCCCTCAGCACTGATACCGAAAATTATTGCTCTTAAAAAGCGAATCAAATAACAGAAAGAGATTACACACCGAGATTTGAAAACATCATATCACCAGAGCACCCAAATTTGACAAGGGCTTCACATTTTTTGATTGATATGAGGATGATAAAATGTTCATTGTATTCACGCTGACGGTCGAGGGGCCGAATTAAAGATAACGACTTTGAACGTTAAGGTCTGCTTCCATGGTTACATGCTAATCTTATCAAGTGCCTTTGAGGTTAGTATATGTTCGAGATCTACAGCTTCCAGAGATTCGTATCCTATTAGTGGTGGGATTTGAGGCTGTGGAATAGAATCAGTTGTCGATACTCCCTCGCACCCCTGCGGGACCTTCTCCCCCACGTAGGACGGCAGGGCTCTAAGCGATAGGTCGCATCTTTACCAGGTCCCATGTGTTAGTATTGAGAGGTTCAAGAAATGTCTTGTAAATAGATGTCTCTTTGACGTTAAAGTGCTACTGAAACGAATATCCAAAGTAGCTTTTCAGTACTTAAAATATTTTTTCAATCTTAGAAGGGCACTAATTGAAAATCAAAATGCTCAGTAATCATCAAGACGTTCCTGTAATCGGGATTTGAAATATGGTACCAAAGTGGGACAAGTTCTCAGCGGTTACGGCACTAGTGACGTAGGCGGACTCGCGGAGCCACACCGGTTTCGAGCCAATCTCGTACCCAGAGTCCTCAGGCTCTTTGGCTAGCGGTAAGTCGCTAGGAGAGACTCTGGGATAATGGAAAAAAATCAAATTTTTTTGATTGGCTGGCCCATAACGGCTTCCATTGTTTTAACCCAAATTTTCTGGGAAAATGGCGGCCCATCGAGGCGGGATCCTAGATCAGCTAGACACCCTCCAGTGTTTAGTATACTCACATACCGACTATTAATGCTGTTATTGTAAGATGGAGAAGTGGTGATATGTTGTTCTTATTTAAGCTTCAATGTTATAACGAGAAAGTGATGAACTAGTAGTTGCCGCAAACGGCCAAAAAAGGTCTCTGAAATCTGCCATCACAGCTGCATCCCGATCTGTAAGGGAGACTGGGAGGAGTGGGATTATACGACCTCCACCATTGCTTGAAGGTCTAGCGGCTGTTGGAACAAAAGAAGCAGAAAATCCAATACACCTTATTCCAAAATGGCGGCCGCTCGGCTGGGGAGAGCAGCGCTGAAACGAGGCATCGAGGGCCAAGTCAAAGTCAAGCATGTAAACAGTAATGGCGTTCGTAGTATCTATCAGGAGAACTGAAGACATACCTGGCAGTTCGTTGAACGGATGGGATCCTAATCAGTTGAAAAATGCTTAACTAAAATTTTGGTTCAAGTGTCGTCGTGATTCTTGTAAAGGTTTACGTAATTACCAAAGCACTATTTTGTAAGCGGTAAGTGATATAGTGATTCTGCTGTCGGAAACGCCGACCTTGCTAAGGCTGCTAAGGTCAATTAAGTATCTCATTTGTTACGTTCTTTTACAGCGTGAATGAGTATTATTTGAATCAAAAGACCGACTATCTTCTAGTGGACTCGGACGAAAATCTCATCTATACCCGGCATATAACGACTGAGCCGGTAAAGAGCTTTTCAGGCTGAGGTTAGCGCTAATCATTGATTAAGATGTATTAAAGCCTATAAGTTGTGTTGTCATAAGATGGTATTTAACCCGGGTTAGTGCTAACCATGCTTCGAGCAACTGGGCCCAGGGAAGCTGACTACAACACTACAAACATGTAGAAAAAATATTTACCCGGGATTAACTTAACCAAAATTTTATTTGCTTGGAACGCTAAAAGGAGATTTAAATTAAGTTTTTTTTCTCGGAAATGTAGTTCAGAAAATCAGAAATAATAGTTCAAAATAGTCACCAAACTGAAAATAAATGGTCATGTTGCCTGTACGCGAGTTATGTGCTTATGCTTACAAACACAGCACATTTGACTGACAACTCTAAACAGAGTAAATGCACTAGACTGTCCCATATGTGGAAATTTTTTGTCTTGTTGTTCACACACTCCACGTGGATTTGAAGGGAGACAATTTGTTGTGTTTGCACAACTTCCTCAGAGGTCATTTGACCTTTAGTTCCAATAAAAAGTGCCCCATGGAAAGTTGACTAATAAATGTTTTGGCACCCCCAGGTGAGATTCCAACGAGCTCCTTCAGATTGGTATGCCGGTTTTTGTACGAGCTATAAAAAGATCACTGTTTAAACGAAGACTCTAAGGCATTTGACAGCAGAGCTCACTGCAGTCAATTATGACCCTGGTAGAAGGATATTTATCTTTAAAATCAGCAGGCATGTGGTCATTGATCTTTGCCCTTGAGGGTCATACTGAAATGATGCTGACCTTTAGAAACATAAAATTAATCCAGGCTTATTGCGTTGGTCTTCCTTGTTCAAGGACATCTTCATCATTTCTCTAATTCATATTTGCTACATCATGAGAAGGTGAATGCCAATAATTAATGTTTTCACCTTCTTTTATTGGATTTAAATACTGAATTATACTCTTGAAAATGTCTCTATTGGGAAATCCAGAATAAAAAGCTAAATCTTTAACTGACTTCATAAATCTATCGACGCTAAATACTTTCGATTGTAAATCTTGGAAATATCCGCCTCGAATTGTCGGAGTTTTTCAGTAAGCTCGGCTTTCTCACAGTACAGATCATGGATAGCTTTCTCACAGTCGTTTTATAGCTCCCTAGAATCTCTATCAGCAGAAATATCTGAATCACGATGTCTTGGTTGATGACAGTAGGTCAGGAGTTGCTGAGGATTTCCTCAGTCTTTTTCGTTTGATCGGACTACTATGCTTTGGTGCTTTTCGTTTTACGAGCGAACACTTCGTTCACGGAAAAGCGGATGGTACAGCAGTAGTTTTCAAAGTTTTCTCGCGACCAGCAAACGAACAAATATAACCCGAAGACTTGAAGTGACGCAAACATACCCTTGATCGAGTGTTTTGTCACTTAAAGTTAATCCAAGATCCCTTCGTATGGCAACAATCCATTCGGCTTGAACACACTACACGTCGGTCTTCCGGAAACTTCTGATAAGAGATTTTCACACCATTTTTCCACATAAATTTTCTTAGGACAGAATGGAATAGAGCAATTTTGAAGCATGATCGCTCACGATTAGCATATGTAAACACCACAAGATTTTCACGCCGGCCCTCGATGCCTCGTTTCCGTGCTGCTCTCCCCAGATCATTCCGAGCGGCCGCCATTCTGGAATAAGGTGTATGCATCTGAAAATTCAATGCATCCGGAAAATCAATGTATCCGAAAATTCGAACTGACAGAAAATACATCAGAAACCAATCGCATCGCAGATACAATCCAAAGAATTCGAAACCAATCGAAAATTCGGAAAGGCCACCGAAACTTGACACAAACCGAAAATTCAAATGAAAAGAAAAATCAGGTTATCCGAAAATTAGATTTTCGATTTTCAATTTTCTGGCAGAAAATTGATAAAACCAACACAAAATTCAAACAAACGGAAAACTCAGTGTAATACAAAATTAAAGAACACACAGTTTAATTATGACGGTAATCACCCCCCATGGAACCAAGGAGGCTAATTCGCCGGCTCGATTCCGAATTAAATAACATACAATCTGCTTTTTCAGTGTTAAGTTTTAATTCTTTTATTGGCACTTGCTCCAAAAATTGTCCTTGTCTTATGTCAAATCGATAACCATTCCTAAAAGTTTGTGATTATCGACTTTTATCTTTAATTAAACTAATTTATTTACAAATATCGACGACTATCATGACTTATCGACTAGCTTTCCGATCATAGATTATGATAAAACAGCAAGTCTCTTGACAAAACAATGTTATTTATCCCGACAATACGTTTGCGTAGTCATAGGAAAACATCCAAGAGGTAAACATTGAAATACATGGTCCAGTGATCACTGTAACGTTTTTACGTGGGCTACCTGTGGTAGCTCACACTATAGTCATCCAAATTGTCCGTCCGTCCGTAACACATCACGTGACGTCCCTTGGGAGTAAGGAAACCAATCAGACAAAAAAAATTGCATCATCCTTACTGTCGAATGAAGTCGAATCCAGGCCCCAAGTGCATATTTTCTCGTTTTGTTTTCGTTTGTAAGCAACATGTTTAAAGTAAGTAAAAGTTACGAACTTCCTCGACTTATCACAGCATTCAGAGCGCGAATCTTGGCCGAATATAAGGCAGCGGTGTTTATTATGTAGCAAGGCTATGTCGTCTCCTACCAAGTGGATTAGTAATGCATTCCTGTCTTCGTTTGCGCTGCGGGTCAGGTCGCGTTCCTGTGTTTGAAAGGCTGACTGTTCTTTGCGAAACGAAATGTAGCGAAATGAAATATGTAGTTTTTGAAATGAAAATTTGCAGTTTGCGAAATGAAGTCTCTACCGGCTTTGCGAAATGAAAATCTCTAGTTTACGAAATTCAAACCACACAAACAAGCAATTGCAACCAGAATGCTTACATTTAAAACCGCGAAGCAAACACCTCTACTAATTTGCATATGAGAACGCAAAGCGCATTTTGTCAGCCGAAGTTTTACGAAATTTATATTGTGATCGAAGTGCAGCAATCTAGAACAAAAGGCCGCGAGTAGATAACTCCAGCCGTGAGAACGGGTGAGAATTTTCTCTTGCGGTGAAAACTGCCGAATATTTTTCGGCGACCGTGCAAACGGATAAAGTTTTTGTTTTAATGGACAACCCTGGCTTGCCCTGGGTGCCAGAGGTTTTTTTTACTTTTTTTTTTTCGCTCGAAAGAGGACATCCTAGCCGTGGGAACGCATGCAACTTATTTTGTTGTTTGAGCTCACTTCAAGGCTCGGCAGACCTGCACCTTTCTTTACTTATTATTTCTTTCTTTATTTGCTTGTTATTTATTTATTTATTTATTTATATATGAAAGACATGTTCGAATGAACAAAACGAAAATAATAATTTTTGGCTGGTATTTTTAAATATCACTGGCGTGACATATCCGGTTATCTCTTATTGTGTTATCTGAGTGTACACTTTTTGACATTTAGCAATAATTAATAGACGAGGGTCAAATATCTTCACCAATTTCACATTTCGCAAACTACAGATTTTTCATATCGCATGTTGAACGCTCTCTCCTTGTCTCTGATAACTTCTAGTATAAGGTATGAAAATAACAGCGAAATTAAACCTTTCACATTTCTAAATGGTAGCCCACACAAGTACCCTATCGGTACCTATTTTTAATACGGACTTCTAATTTTGAATTAATTTAAAAAGGCTTATCATAGTGAGCTTGATTATAACACGCTGTGGTTGGTACAGCTTATTTGTCCTTGGCCACCGGCCGCACAAGTCCTACCTCCTTGCTTCGCCATTGTGTCAAGATGTGTGTGTGACGTCATGTGCATATCTAATTGCGTATCGATGTGTCCGACTAACAACGGCAACTTGGTCATGTTCGCGTTCGAAAAAAATACCGATAAAAATGTTTTCTTGGCATTAACTGAAATCTTATTTAACCGGTCAATGAGATATTGAACTAATGATTTATTGCTATTTTATTCTGGATTATTATTCGGTTCAGTAGCACTTTAAATTGATTGTAATGAGTATTTTTAAGGTTGTTTTTACTATGATTACGTCGTAAGTTTTAACGTCTGTTTAAAACCTTGAAAGACCATCATCATCATCATCATCATCATCATCATCAACATTATAATAATCAAGCCTGTTTGGTCACGATCGCCGGATATCGGCAGAACACCGTAACGGCCCAAAGTTAATTTTAACAGAAAATATACAATGATATACCCACCTCTAGCTCACTGTTTGTGCCAGCAGTATGATAACAGGGGATGGGACTCGACAGCGACTTTTTCAACCATTTCTTTACAATGTCAAAACTCTCTACCACCACATGTTCCATTTTTCCAAACGTCTGTGTGTTATCTTGTTCAAGCATAGCTGTCTTGTCAAGCTCAGCGACCCAGGTCTCAATGCTACGCAAACAATCAAGTAGCAGATTGATTTCGCAAGAAGAATATACAGCCTTCATAACACGTAAGCAGGAAGTGGCGCATAGAACAGCTTCTTGATATGATGTAGCACGACCTTCAGTAGAGGAAAACCTAGTTGAAAAGAAAGTAACGTCTTACCATATGCTTCACAGGGTAACAGTGCGTGATTCAAACAAACGAAGGCAAGTCAACAACACACACTACAGTCCTTTTTGCAAAACCAAATTTTCAAGGGGAATCAAGAATAAATCGAGTACCGTAATTTTGGCTCATTCTACAAAGAAATATATCTGTTAGGAGAGTTGTAGTCTTTCTGACAAATCGTCAGCTAAGACGAGAATCGCACAGATGCTCAAGCATGACACCATTTTCCAACATAAAAGCAACGTTTCGCCCAAAGTTACCACTTAAATCTCTGGGACAACTGGGCCTCCACAGTAGTCATTAAGTCGGGTAATCCTTGAGGATGACATCGTTAACATCGGAATTGACGACCCTTATCTTTATACAAAGAGTGTAAACCAGATCTCCAGACTGGACTTGGAATGAAAAGACAGCTTGCCTAACATTGGAATCCCTTGCAAGACGTTCTCTTCCATAATTGATGTCTCCCATAGTTGCCGGGAGCCTAATTGTTATCTCCTAGCTCAGCTTGCGCTCCTGAAGTAGCTAAAACGCTCGTTGCATGAGCCCTAACTTATCGTGTAGTCTCATTCGCTCATCAGCAAGAGGCCAGTAGGGACGATTTCTACGGGGACCAATTTTTCTGCTATACAGTGCTCTGGAAGGATCCTGCTTCACGCAGCCGCTTCACCATCCTTCAGGTCTTCAGTTAGCTTAAGGTGGGTTCTCTGGTGGCGCCCTCTTCAGGATGCCAAATAAGTGTTGTTTCCAACAGTTGAAGTTATTGTCTGTCCTATAGTCCGCACAAACCCATTCTCGTACTTGACCAGCTTGCCCCGAAGTTTATCTTTCTTTCGAGAAGTCTCTACGCATCGTACACTTTCTTCTTGTGTCTTTGTTTCACTAAATTCTTTGCGTCTTCTTCCATGTCATCAATTCTCCACCTCTCGTGTCTTCTACTACTTGCCTTCATTTCTGATTCCTCACAGTATACACCTGGGGCCGGTTCCTGAAAGGTGTAATAACTCTATTCCAGGGATAAATCTGCCTTATTCCAAAAGGTACTCCTGGAATAAGGCAGATTTATCCCTGTAATAGAGTTATTACACCTTTCAGGAAACGGCCCCTGGACAACGGTAGGCTCCTGACTTCTTCTCTCAGTGCTGGCCTCTACCTTTACCAACAACTCCCGACTCTCCTCAATAGGTTTAAAGTTGCCTTTATTCATTTACTCGTTCCTTTCTTTTCAAGGGCTGCCTTGAAGGCATATGCCACATAAATTGGCCACACTCTCCGTTATTTAACAAACAGATTCCGTTTGGCATTGCATGTGTACTCTGTGACTGATTTTGGTTTTGATTTTGCTTTCTTCGGCCCATGAAGTCATTCGTGCGTCTATAGTTTAAGCCTGGTTCTCATATGCCGCCGACCTACCTGCGACATAGCCGCCAGTAGTGCCTGGGATATTGTTCCGACATATGAGAACATACGCCGCCGGCTACAAGAATCATCACAGGTCATTACCGCCGGCATGCCTGCGAAGTTGACTTGAGTTCAACCTCGCAGGCAGGTCGGCGGTTCTTCCTCAACGCCAGCGATAAAAAAATATTTTATGAGAACGTAGTCGGCGATGTGCCACCGACAAATATATCCCACACTTCGTCACATCCAAAATCGCGTATGCTGCAGACGTAGAACGGAGTGGTAAACAAGCCCCATCTTACCCAAGCAACAGTCTTAATGGATGCTATAAGGCATTACAGGGCCATTTACGACAAATCTTGCTGTCCGTGCTGGCTCCTTTCTTTGAGCATAAGCCGAGAACCCAAAACCTCGCTTACGGTTTTCCAATTTGCGTTGACGCTTTCTTCGTATGCATCTCATTACAAGCAACAAAACTCGCGAAAACTGCCAGTGTTTTATCGATGCTTATTGAAGGTACCGGTAGTTACCTTATTGCAGGAAATTAACGATGCACTTTATTAATGCGATTTAAAAAAATCGCGTTAATTTAATGCATCTTAATTTACGTCGATGTTAATTTAAATCACACTATTTTACATCATTGTTGTTTTACAGCACCTTTATTTCAATAACAAAACCTCGTCTGCTCATAGCTCCTCCATCAACGCCTCGGAGTCACTATCTGACCATTTCCCCGAGGAGATAGCTAACTTCTTCAGTCCTTCTTCTTAAAATTTCCATGGCCCGTTCATCCTCCCACTACACGGACACCTGTATGGGGACTTCCAAGCTGCCTTGAACCAGTGGAGACGGTTTGCATTTTATAAATTTCACCTCGCCCTTTATGTCAGCTCCTCTCTTCTCGACAATTTCGCGTTAATATTGTGTTACGTAAATTTTCTTCGCGTTGTCAACGTGCATCCTTAATTTCCTATAATAAAGTAGCTTGTGAAGAAAAAGCGCGAAACGTACTGATTTGGCGCGTTTTTTTAAGATCACCGGGGAAACGTCGCAGGAACACCTTGGGAACCACTGCGATGCAACTGGGACGAAAAATCAATTCACCCGGCGACTATAAACGCAAGTCATCGCAGGTAGGTCGGCGGCATATGAGAACCAGGCCTTAGTTGCAAACTCCTCTACACCAATCAAAACGCGAGGATAACACCGGCCATTGTATAATTCATTTAGTATGCGCGCTGTGATTGGTCAATTTTTCGGGCTGTATTTTTCCATAAGGCCCGCTTGACTTCAACTAGTTTTCTTTCCCGCTCACTGGATTAACCTTGGAGGTATAATAAATATCTCACTAACCTCGTTTTCTCGGGCCGTACTGTAGGTTACGGATCCTCGTTTTTTTCCATTAATTTATGGCCCACGCGCTTCGCGCATGGGCCATGATATCAACGGGAAAAAAATTCGGTCCGTAACTTACAGTACGGACTTCGAACTTGGTTAGTAAGACGTATTTATCATAGAATAGAACTTTAATAGAATCATCCTCAAAAAGTTTTTCAGACACTATTTACAATGACATGAATACATTTAATACTAAAATACTTAAATTATAAATAATAAATACAAGAATATAAGAATTCGTAAAAACTTATGAATAGACTTGCTCTGAAAGTTGCTCTTTTATAGCTTGCTTAAAAGACTGCAAGGAAACGCATTGCTTTACTAGTTCCTCAATATGCAAATGTGCGTTGACCAGTAGCAGTTCTATACAACGGTATACGTAATAAGTCGCGCTTGTGCGCTTGCGGGTGTACAAGACTTTATATCAATTGCTATGGTAAACACGTTCTTCGCTCTTTGGTGCTTCAACCCCGACATGTAAAACTGCTTCTTGCAGATCTCGGCTACTCTGGAGCCAACATTTTTATCTTAGCAGGTAGAGCTAGGTTAACAAAATTGGCGACCTTTCATCTACTTTATGAAGGTCCTTTGGAAACAATTGCCCTGAAAATAGCTCCATCGTATCTTGTCGAATACCGCGTGGTCGATCATATTCTAGGTGGTTTGTTTGGCAAGACTAAGTTGGCTTCTCGGTCCCTGTTCTCTGACCCAATCTCGACACTCTGATCTCCTATAACTGGATGAAATTCGCCGTCTAATTGAAGAAAGTGTAGAGCCGTTGGTAAAAGTTATCCTTCTGTTCCTTTTAAGTATAATTTGCTGAAATGTAGGTTTAGATGATCATGACATTACGAATCGAAATCATGACCTCGGAATTTGGCTCGCAACAGTATACTTGAGGCCCGGCTCTTAGCAGCCTTCTGGCCACTTGGGGTATCTTAAAGTGCACCTAACCCCAAAATATTTTTCCGCTAATATAAAACCGTGCTCCTTTTCCAAAAACATGTAGCCTTTATTTCCAGTTTTGGACATTTTTATAAGCTTCAAAACTTACGATAGACTAAGCATTATCTGTTTCACGACCGAGTCAGGAGGGGCATGGGCCTATTCCCGGTTTGACTTCAGAAACTGATTTGCATGCATGTTTACAAAGACTTACCGCGATACAAATCAGTTTGTGACGTCAAACCGGGAATAGAACCATGCCCCTTCTGACTCGGTCGTGAAACAGATGATGGTTACATTTCGAATCTTTTACAGCCTATAAAAAGTCAAGATTTGGTTTTCTTCTTCTTATCTTCTTAAAAAAGCGCAAAAAGGCACAGTTTGTTTCGAACAGGTGTAAAGATTTATTTTAGCGAAAAATTTTTTTGGAATATGAATGTTACATGTTCCAACTCGGGGCAATAGTTGAGAGAAATTACTGGCCTTGATGGAGTCATGGTTTATCCTCTGGGTCAGTGTTGGGATGGGCAAAAGTCGCAACCTCCTGTCGGTCGTCAGCATCAAGGCTCAGAAGAATCAACTATAACGATTTCTGTGGCCACGCAATGGGGATACGAATTGAGGAGCTTGACGTGTCCCCATTTCTTTCAATACTTGGAGGAACATTACTACCCGATCATCAGCAAAAATGCAACGTGACTATCAGACATGGTTGCATTAAAGCAAGCTTCTGCAGACTTCTCGACATCTTATTTACCTTAATACAACGCTGCACCATAGTTAACCGCTGCCTCGCTAAAATGGAAGGTGGGTGCCTGGGGTATCCAGGGGCTTCCACTGTGGCCAGCCAGCCCCTAGATAGAATAACGCCCCCATGGCTGGCAAATCCCCGCAACCCAGCCATGAGCCCCCATTCCAGGCACCCGTCAACACTGAATGAATCAGTGGAAGGGAAAAAAAAAAAAAAAAAGAAAGGGGGAAGGGAGTGGGGGAGGGAACGCTGAGAAACACCGCTTGGAGCTGCTGTGAGAAGGCGAAGAAAAACCGCTAAGAAGTGCCAAAAGATAAACGCTGCACGCTTGTAGAAGACCGCTAGAAAATCACAGGAACACGAGCTGAAGGAAAAAACGTAGCTGCAACGAACCATGTGAGCCTGCACTTGAACAGATTACCGCTGGCAAGAGGTGCCCGCTAAGCTCGTGGCGGTTAACTTTGTTAAATGACATTTAACTAAATTAAGATACTTTCGAAGAGACGGGTGTTATGGGGGTACTTAGAAGCGAAGATTTTTGCAAGCAAAGGTAATTTACCCTAAAAGTTAACATATGTCTTAAAAAGTGTTGCCTAGTACTGACTCGTCTGACAATTCAATACATGCCTATTCAACGACTGTAGCACTACAACTGAACAAGGACCAGCTCAAATACGTCAGAAAAAAGTGACATTTTCAGGGTACTTCGCTTACTACTAAAGAGGAAAATAGTCAATAGAGGCTGCACCATACATAGGTAGACAAGGGTGAGGTATTAACAGCCTTAAAGGTCTTACTGTTTAGCTGTGTTCTTGGTGGTTTTCTTGACATTTTCTCTTGTTACGCTTAAGGTGACGGAGACAGCATCTCTCTATACAAATTAAAAAGACAGCAGAATAATGAGCCAAACTCCCACTAAATAATTAATCTGGACTTATTAAACACGATATTCTTAACACATACAGAATAAAATCTGAATATGTGGACGATTATCGCAGTTATGAACACTACGTAAGCAGCGGTGAAAATAAAGCCTGAAAAAAATTCAGAAAAAAATTCAGGCTGGCACGGGATTCGAGCCCACGACCTCTGCGATACCGATGCAGTGCTCTACCAACTGAGCTAACAAGCCAACTGGGAGCTGGTCATCTTGTTGGTTCGCAATACACCCGTGAATGATGAATATGTGATAATGAATATACGGTTTTCATATATTTGAACTTCGGATTAAAGAATGAATATGTGAACGATCATCGCAGTTATGAACACTACTTAAGTAGCAGTGAAAATAAAGCCTGAAAAAAAATTGAGAATAGAATAAAATCTGTAGGTGACTTTTGACTGTTGCGACGTTAGTGAATCCCTCCTTGCGATACTATTGCAATTTTTTGTTTCCCTCAATTCCAGAAGGTGCACTGCCGTTATAGCGACTACGTACCTCACTTTGAAAGCTAATAGGGCCTTGGGAACAAGCGACTATCATACCAATAAAGAAGCAAAGTTACATGTAACCATTATTGATCCTAGTTTCACAGCAATGGACAGCACTGATGAGCAGGAGACCATGGAGCATCTTTTTCAACCAGGGACAAATGACTACCGCGGATGTTTGATAACTAATAAAGCTATCAATAGTTTAGAAAACTGTTTCTGCAGTTTTCCGATCGAAGAATTTATGATTGACTCAAACTTTCACTATCGGCTAAATGGATAGCCTCACGTCTTGCTAAACTGCTAATCGAACTGTAATGAAACAAATGTTAAAAATCGCCACAATTTACCTCCTCTGGCGAAATGTAAGCCTTTTCAGACAAACTTCTGGCAAGCGTGGTGTATATTTCCACAGGTAAAAATAGTCCCGACGAAGCAATTTTTCCAAATGCTTTACAGGGAACCACAAGAAGAAAGGTTCTCCTGAAAAGAGGGTCCAGCTCAAACAATGAAGACAACAAGTTAATCCAAGACGACGGGCAGCTATGACAAAAACAGAGGAAATTTTATCAAAAAGGGTCTAAACGCTTTGTTAACTACGGAGTAACCGTGTCCAAAATGGAATAAAATGGAAACCTGCCCCCTTGTACTTTTAATAAACGTTTATGACTTTTGTGGCTACTGGCGTGTACAGAAGCGGTAGTAATGTCAGACCTCTGCTCGCCTTCTAGAACCAAAATTATCATCAGACCAACTCCTTTACAGTTCCACTTAAAACATGTTTGGCACTTGATAATCCTCTCCTCCTAGAATTTCCGATGACCTTTCTCCTGGAACCATACGATGTATCAGTGTATGTATGTCGGTTATAAAACCAATTATTTTAGCCACATGAAGTTAGATGTACTGGATGTAGGAAACGAAACTTTGTTTTATTTATTCGGAAACAATGTAGCACGTCTCGCGGTTCATAGAATTGGTTCCAGTGCCAAACATGCATGATTTGTTTTCTGTTACCTTTTCGTTTAAATTTAGGATCATGATAAGCAATTTTATACGATCAATTTTCGTGGTTTTCTTCACTGTTGGGAAATCAGTTAAAAATACAACCGTGAAGATGGAATCAGAAAGATGGCCATTTCAAACTGATTGTTGTAACTGCTTTTCGCTATGCACTGTCTCAAAGTCTCTCTTTCCAAAGTACCGCATTCATTATCATCACTACCTGTCGTCTGTTAATGTCGTTTTCTCTCTCACACATTTTGTCTCAAATCCACTTGCACCCCACCAAGTGTCATCGTTAGGTTTAGGTTCCTCCATGAGCAACACATCCTCGCTATATGGCTTTGACACCAGTGTTAAGAAGTGAACCAAAGGCACGGCAAACAACCAGTCATGAAGATCATAAAAATTCTTAGCAACATGTCTGCAAATGCTTTGCATCGCCTCCCCAAGGCTCCTAGGTGATGAGTGAAAGACATAAGGAATATACTTCACTATTGCGGTAAATAATTACTGCCATACTATGTACAAGGCGAATAAAGGTGTTGTTGTTGTTATACTATTTTGTGAAATCTACCAGTTTTAAAGTACCCATAAAACAAAGTTGTACAGTGTCTGACTTGCTGTATGAATTCCGAGCTCTTCAACAACTATTTTCATTACCTTATTCCTGAAAATTGTCCAAGTTCTTTACATGATAGATATTAAGTCCGATGATTCTATAATCATGTTATTGAGAATGTGATTACTGATCTGTGAAGAACAGAGAATGTTCTAAACGTATAACCTCTCATCTTAACCTTATTCAGGTTGTTTAAGGACTAGGTTAGCTTATCCATTAACTGTTTCCTTTGTTTAATAGCGCGAAATAGTTACAGGGTTTTTTTTATTGAACTTTGCCTGGATCTAACTGAAAACTTAGTTTATGGTTTATCCCCATTTAAACGCTGTCCATTCAAGTGTAATAGACCTTTTTAGCTTGTAGATTTTGTTTTCCCATGGTAGACCACGTGATGTTACCTTAGAAAACTGTTTCTTTGAAATTTCGCCTTATTCACGTGCATATGTATGCATAATTTATGAAAAGACAAAAGGCAAATTCCCTTGGGAAGATCACGTGGTCTACATTGGGAAAACAAAATCGCCAAAATTGGACAGTCGTTAATTACGCATGGTAAAACCTTACAACTTACCCCCACACTCCACCGTCAAAGTGACTAAGAAGCTTGTCAAACATAGGACAGGTTTTTTCCCTTGGATCTCCTCGGAGAAGGAAACTTAAAAAAAACGTGCGATAATCTTCACCATCAAAGTGAAGATAAACGTTGTGAGCATGAAGGACGTAAGCAATTGCAACTGATGACACTAAATGATTTAAGGTTCCTTTGTTGTCTGTTACAGTTGCGGCAGGTGAGGCATTCTGGTTGATCTTGTCTTTGAGAAAATCCTTCAAAATCTAAAGGTAAGATAGGACTAATTAAATTGAAGGAGAAAAACAATACGCACAAATGGAAAAGGAAATGAAGAATGCTAGTGCAATTGTGCTGCAGTTCAACTGCAATCAAACCCAAACCGCTACGGTGATATCTTAGTTACAAAAACTAGGCGAAAAGTTGAGAAACAAAATGCGTGAAATATGGAGAGTCTGTGATGTAAGCTACCTTGTAATTTCTCAGTAGTCCTTGCAGTCGGTCTCACAGACAATGTGCTCCATCATGTGGTTGTCTCATAGCTCAATTTAACCTTTTGTTGTAGTTTTAACCCCGCTTGTTTGGTGACTACATAACATTACAGAGTGGATCTTCGATAGGACAGATGATGATGATCATCATCATTTTATTTCAATAGTTTAAAATTTACAATTTAGAGAAATACACTACCCGCATGTAGCAAAACTAATTGAGGCGGGTTGTGTAACTTACGATCAAATTTAGTCAATGTCATATAGATTATTAGTAAATCAAGTTAATGAATGAGGGAAGGAAGGAAGGTAGGAAGGAAGGAAGGAAGGAAGGAAGGAATAAATAAATAAATAGGTACACACACAGGTATAATCCTCCACTCTTACAACAGATTGACAGTAAATTGTTGGAAATAATTACTATATTCCAGTTTTTTTAACGTGGAAATAACATTTAAGTGTACAATGAATGGATGTCGCCTATTTTTGCTTTTAAATTTCCCGGGCGATCATCAGTGGAGTTCATGACGTCATTACGTATTTGCCAATTGCTCAATACAAAAGATTACCTGCTTCATTTACATTCTGACAAAAGCTGCAACCAATGGAGGTACCCGAAGTGAAAATAGGCGTTACTGATACCCACGTTTTTGTAAACTTAAATGTTATTTCCACGTTATGAACTAAATTTTGAATCTAGTAATTATTTCCAACAATTTAGGGTCCATTTCTTGTAAGATTAGAGGTACTCTTTAAAGGTATACTGCAGTTGTTTACGTGAAAAAGAGAAGTAAAGAAAATCATGAGATTCATTATAACTCACTCTGCTGAAGTCGTAAGATCTTGGAACGTTCATTGTTGGGTGGCCACGTTCTTCTGCCTCTGTTTTCGTCATGCAGTAAGCTAAATCATTAATGATTGTTATGGCCTCCCAGGCAGTCATGCTTGTACTCACAGCCCCAACTATGAACCCTTCCCAAGGAGGTATCATTGCCCGAGTGGCGATGCTTCTCCCTTCCGAAGGATCCATGCTCTTTATAAATGGTAATTTGTTGCGTAAGCTTTGGAACAACGTGGGTGAACTAAAAATTGCATCATCATACTGGTGCCAAACAGCTACAGATTAAAAAAAAAGGTAACAGTGTTATCGAGTAATGGTTATTATATAGAGAAGGGGGTTTTTATCGTGGAATGCATGTATTCTGGAATAACAGTAATATATAATATTTAGCCAAGCCTTAAAGAGGAGCTCCACGATTATTATTTTAACGGGCACCGAGCAACTTTGCATAGTTTGCCATGGGCTAAGTCTGTGCCCCAAAAAAATTGAGCAGTAGCAGGGAAAACGAAGAGTTTTACAATCCAGATGAACTATTCGATTTAGGAAAAGAAACAAACAAACATTCTTGTGTCCAAACTACTTTCAGATGAAAGCGTAAAAGGAATTCAAAGCGGATCAAAAACATTGCAAGAAAACAAAGTACGATGCGTATGCTTGTTTGAAGATTCTTGGAGAAGGTTGAGAAATTAGACAAGTAACAAACATATCTTGTCCTAAGCTAGAAAAATTGCTTAGCAATTTTGGCACAAATGTCCGTAAAAAAGACAAAAAGGAGTATGAACCTGATCGTTTAGAGCAGTAAACATGAACTGCACGCGGTTCAAAACCACAAAACAACAAAAAATTACAAGAAAACAAAGCTCGATGTGCATGTTTCTTCGACGATTCTTGGAGAAGGTGGAAAAATTAAACAAGTAACAAAGATATCTCGTAGTAAGTTAGCAAAATTGCTAAGCAATTTTGACATAAATATCCGTAGAAAAGACAAAAAGGAATAGCAATCACTCGGAACGCAGAGCTGCATAATAGCGCCATTTCACACAAAATCGTTGCTTGGCTAAGCAGACAGAAAACCCTAAAGTGCCTTGATAGTTTTACTTTTACTTCCCATGGCCACGGAGGAAGCTTCTTCAATTAAAGATTCTCAGTGGCAACAACACCATCCAGTTAAAATCACGACAGGGCTTGTGAAACCACACGAGCTTATTCCTCGCAGACCCGTCCACTATAAAATTATCAAAGACAGCGAAAACATTTCGCTGATTCTTACGCTGATTCTTACCAGTTCAAAAAAAAAAAAAAAAAAAACTCGAGAATTACTCAAGTTAGATGGCGGAACTTCGTTGTTTAGAGTTTTTGGCAAAGATCTTTTTCAAATGAAGCGTGAACCGCGCTGGGTTTTGACATTTTCTTGACAGCTTTTTGACAACTTTATGTCAGATTATGAGACATATACATGCATTTGATCGGCTTTTTTCCCTCGAGCTTGAGCTTCTGCCTTCAATTTAATAAAGCTTTGAAAAAAAATTTCCCTCGCAGATCGGTACACTATAAAATTACCACAGCCAAGAAAACCCGAGAATTAACCAAGTTAGACAGCGAAACTTCGTTGTTTACAGTCTTTGAACACTGAAAGATCTCTAACTTTTTCAATGAAGCATGAAGCACGTTAGTTTTTGACATTTTCATGAAAGCTTTTTGACAACTTTCTTTCACAACAAGTCCGGCACAACAAGTAGGTCAAATTTCTATGACAATTGTCATGTCCGATCAGGCTACAAAGGGTTAAAAAACAGTGCCGATACCGCTAAAAGATCATAAGTTTCTTCTCTTGTTGTCTTCAGTTGGTAATTTTTTTCTCCTTTCCTGCCGAAATGCGGAATATAGCATAGGGTTATCTCGAGCGTGACGTTTCACATTGCCTTACAAGGAGGGGCGGACGTAAGGAAGTACAGTTGGTCGTATGGTTGATCGCACGGCTACGTCCTAAGCAAAACCACACTTTCTCGCATAGATGGGTTACCATATTTGTTGCGGAGCTCCGCTATGAAAATAGACCTGTCCCAGAAGAAAAAAAAAATGGTTTTGCTGCGTGGCACTCGATTTAAATGATGCAGTGATAGTTTTGTTGTTGTTGTTGTTGTTTTATGTTAGCATGAGCGTTTGTCGCTACCAACTATCACACTGATGAAGGGGTTATTCCCGAAACGTCTGACTGTGAATATACAGTTTCTCAGCACTCGAGAAAAAACAACATACTATCATTGTCCCAGAAGTCCCTCTTACTCCGCCTTGCAAAGGGTGGGGCGCCCCACGCCACACCCTATGCAAGGCGGAGTAAGAGGGACTTCTGGGACAGGACTACTATGAAAATCATTGCACAAGCTGTGGTTTTTTCAGCAGTTAGTAAAGGAGAGAGTTGTCGTCAGGTGTACTAGACTTAGAGAATAAAAAAAGAAAGAACCTCCAGCTTGACGTCTCTCCTTGGGTACTATAAGACATCTGTTTTTGTAAACTCCTCCACCAGGTAACTGTTCCCACAAGTGTTTTGCCTTTCCTTTGGAATCCTTTTCTTTCCCTCTCACTACGACATACTTGTAACTGACTCTTCGAGCAAGATAGGAACAGGGTATTGAGATCTTCCCTTGAACCAGTATGAAATTGTCTTCTACGTGCCTACAACCAACATATAGCATAGCTCAACATTCTCAGTAAAATTGAGATCATCAAAGACTTAGGATGGGTGCCCTTGCACTACTTACAACGAGGCCGGTTAACCGCTCAGGAGACAATAGATGAAGACCCCAAAGCAAAGTTTCTACACATGATAACCAGCAGAGTTGCAGGTTAAAGAAAAATGTACAAAAAGAGCTGTGGCATAAATAGTCCAATACGGTTTGGATGAAGTGTTTCAAAGCTTTGAACAGCACAGAGCGACCTTCCATAATGAATGGAGGATTGACGTCTTTCAATTGCGGAATGTCAAGAATAACGGAGCATTTCGAAACCCAATTCTAAAATTGGATGTCGTTTCAGCGAGTTGAACCCACTAAATTTCAGAAACTGTTGAAGGCTATAAGCTCAATTTAGATGAAAACCTATCAATGACAAATGCCACCGTTGTCACCGGCTTTTTATCCTCAAAGCCCAAATGGTTCGTAGTAAAATTATGCTTTTTTTGAATAATGCATCATCCCTACATAAAATTATTATTTTGTCAATCTTCCAAGATATTTATCAAAGCTTACCGCACGGGGTACACCTCAACAACATTTTGATTGAACTCTCCAAAGGCAGCTCCGCCAAACCTCAGGACGATTCTGTCACCGTCGCTTTGCTCAAATTTAAAATGAGGCGCAATTATAGCATGGAAAACGACAACCATCTTGTTCCCTTTGGAGTTTCCAAAATACTCTGAACTTGTTTTTTCCTTCTCTGTTTTAGCCGTCTTTTGACCTTCTTCAAGCCTCTTTTCACCTTGGCTATGCTCGTCGTTCGCGCCATTATCAGGT
Organism: Pachyseris speciosa; assembly: GCA_016490735.1. Lineage (NCBI taxonomy): Eukaryota > Metazoa > Cnidaria > Anthozoa > Scleractinia > Pachyseridae > Pachyseris > Pachyseris speciosa. The sequence goes on from JAEMWC010000528.1 coordinate 260,481, forward strand.
TGCTCGTGGTTACTAGTAGTTTTGTTCTTTTTGGAATCCACGCCGCTCTTTCCCTTTTGTGGACCATGAATGTCATGGGTACTCCCTTGCTTTTTTTCTCTGCAGAAAAATATTCCGTTTTATTATTCAACACATTAGGGCCATTTATACGGGAGGAAATAAGACGCGTTTTATCGAAGACGCGACTTAAATAGGACGCGAACTGTACCGTTTATAACTTTGCGTCCTACATAAGACGCGAAGATCTCGTATAAATGGTTCGCGTCTTATTTTTATACAGCCTCGCTTACCCGCCAAGATGGCGCGCTGTAGAAAGAAACAAAAAGGTGCTGTCCCGTTATTTTAAGAGGGAAGAGACTTTTTCAGATGTCTTTTTTCTTGTGAAGACCACGCTATTATAGGAAATTCATTAACTCGCCGTAACATACAAAGAATACAACAGAAATCCGAGAAAACTCACAAGAAAACGATCGACGGATTGGTGCGACTGATGGCAGGTTAAAGAAAGATGCTGAATTCTTGTTTTATCACTTTTAAACCAGTTTCACTATCTAATTGTAAGACAAGTTCATCTTGCTGTTGTTGTTATGCACGCGCACTTGCAGTTCACGTCTTATTTAGGACGCGAAACCATTTATGCGAGGACGTTCACGTCTTAATTAAGACGCGGACAAAATAACAACAGCTGAAAACCCTGTTCTAAGATAAGACGCGTCTTATGTAAGATTTAAATAAGACGCGAACGCTTATTTTGTACCATTTATACGATCAGTTTGCGTCTTATTTAAGTCGCGTCTTACATAAGACTTGTCTTATTTTCTCCCGTATAATTTGTGAAAATGTCCAAATATGGTCATAGCGTGCTCAATATTCCACGTGTGTACTCGACAGATATCCTGCGATATAAGGAATTTTGCTTGTCGCGGAGAAAAACGGTGGCTTTTCCAGGATATTTTTGCAATAAACGAATGAGATTTTGCTTCGTCATTAATGTGTTAAATAATGAAACAATTATCCTGCTCATTTTTGCGGAATATCGCCTAATTTTACCCAATTCGGCCTATGGACTCGTCGGGTAAGTAGGGACTTTTAAGCATCGACGACGGCGACGGCAACGGCGACGGAGAAACCGATAAAATAATGGGGAGAGGACGTGGTTGTGGAGTGAAATTGGAAGCTGTTAAGCAGCCGCCGAAGACGCCAACTTCTCTCGAAATATTCCTTCGCGTTCAGCCATTTTAATGATGATATGACCGACGTAGATTTTTTACTGTTGCACAAACTGAATACGTCAACAAATCAGTGCTGGAGAACGACAAGTGTTTATCGGAGATTAGATTTCGGAAACTGAACAAGATATCATATTTTTAGCCGAGGTATTGTATTAAAATAAAATAAAATAAAATAAAATAAAAATCACCAATATATTACCTAGAAGTAGCGACTAGATTAACATGAACTCAATTGAAATGTTCTGCATCGAAGGCCGGGATTTGCGAGAAACGCTTTAGCAGTACCAGCATGCATGTCAGTTTCCATATCTTATTTGAACTGAAAACTACGATATGATAGAGAGTTTTGGACGTTAGTTTTGAGCAACATAGACTAGTTTTTTTTCTCCAGGTTTAGTGTTAATTAACAGTTCTAGTATGTCTTATTTCGAATGCGAAAAAATAATGTCAGAGAGAACTATCGATAAACAGTGTGAAACTCGCAAATCATTTCTAATTTCGGAGGCATCGGCACAAGCTTTTTGTTTTGAAACAGCCGACTGATGAAATTGTTTGAGCTTATTGTTTGGGGAAGAAAATAAGGCAACAACTCAATGATTCTATTCCTTGGCATCTTAAGATATCAATCCATATTAAAATTATCAATTTGGGCGCAAAAATAGAGCTAAAATATGTCAATGCTACTCACGTTTTCATCGCGCACCGCGACCGTTTATTCTGGAATTTCGTGTAACACGAAATTACTCAGACTTCGTATCTCTTGTTTTATCGCTCTTGTTTTATCATCT
>JAEMWC010000528.1:270000-330000 GCA_016490735.1 Pachyseris speciosa
AATTGTAGCCTCTTGTTTATCTTGTTTCCGACCGGGTTTGGTGAGACAATGTTCCAGTCCACTCAAATAAACTGAAATTGTGTCTTCCAGTTTGATTTCCCTTCGGCTCGTACATCTACTTGAAAGCCGTTCCACCTGCTTTGAGCGCTGATTGAATATTTTTTTACGAAACTACTGAGCATTTATAACGGTTCAGAGCAAATAAACTCAGCACTTTTTCTAAAAGGACCCTAGGTAAAGTGAAGCCGCTTCCCCGTTGTTCTCGGACAGTTTCATTGAATTCATTAACTTTGCCCAGCAACGCTGCAACACACCGAAAGGTTTTCGTGCCCTTTATGAGTTAGTCATGCGATGAACAAATGTTTCCTTTTTTCGGTTTTCTCTTTCTCTGGGTTCAATTCCTTCTTTAACTTTTTTGTTCGGATTCTCATATGCCCAATCACTGTTAAACAAGTTATGAAAATTTTTTCCTCTCAATTGGGTACTATAGGAAAATTATTTAACAATTAGATTGTCAGCTCAAGATTTCTATTGTATGATAGCTGATAAGGGCGCTGAAATCGAGAGCGAATAATCTAATTTTTTTAGTATAAATCTACTAGTTGTTGAAAAATAAACTAGAAATACATCTAAATCCTCCTCGGAGACACTTCGAAAACGTTAAGAAGCGGCCGCCATTTTGCTGATAGCGAGTGGCGCAACCAATCAGAGAACCGCATTCGTGATAGAACGCTATCAATAATGCCCCTCATTAAGTGATGCTAGTAGATTTACACTAACGCGTGATAACTGATGATGGTACAGCCCGAATCAGCTATCACGCATAGAAATCAAATCGAGAGCGAATAATCTAATTGTTTTAGTCTACCATTTGTTCAAAACTAAACAAGTAAATTATCTAAATCCTCCTCGCAGACACTTTGAAAACGCCAAGAAGCGGCCACCATTTTGTTGACAACCGTTACACAGTATTTATCACATAATAGATAGCGAGTAGCGTAGCCAATCAGAGGACGGCATTCGTGATAGAATGGTAATAGATTTATTTTAAAGGGAACCTCCACTCTTACAACAAATTGACGCTAAATTGTGGTAATAATTACTAGATTTCAAATTTTGTTTTTAAAACGTGGATATAACATTTAAGTGTACAAAAAATGGATATCATCATCGCCTATTTTCGCTGTTAAGTTTCATCGGCGCCGCCATTTTGGATTTGATGACGCTCGATGGTTGCCCTATTGTTTAACACAAGGGATTTTCTGCTTCATTTGCTTCCTGACAATAGCTGCAACCATCTTGCGTCATCAAATTCAAAATGGCGGCGCCCATGAAACTTAACAGCGAAAATAGGTGATGATGATATCCATCTTTTGGAACACTTATGTTATATCCAGGTTTTAAAACAAAATTTGAAATCTAGTAATTATTTCCATCAATTCAGCGTGAATTTGTTGTAAGAATGGAGGTTCCCCTAATTAGACTCAGCCAGCCAGTGTAGGGTCAACAGTTTCAGATTTTCGTCAAAATATGAACACATTTAATTATAGCGAGTGCTTTATCAGCTACTTATTCAAGCACCCGGGGGGGAGTACTCCCAGAAAAAATTGGGTGGGGGTGTGCAGCCCGCTTACTAAAACCCCTACCCTATTTCAGACCAAAATCTGCGATTTTCCCTACCCTATTTCAGACCTGACCAAAAATTCGATACCCTATTTCAGACCTATATCACATACAAGGTTGGCGTAAACACGATTAAAAGACCAAAAAGAAGGGCTTTTGTTGATGGTCTTATCGCCTAATGATGAAGAAGTGGCTTCTTCGCAAAAAACATATCAACTTCAAGACTGGAGTGCACAAATCATACCCTATTTCAGACCAAAATGGTCAAAATCGATAACCTATTTCAAACCAAAACAGTTAAAAAACCATACCCTTTGAGGCCGCACATACCTATATAGCCCATATAAGGGAGTACCCCCCCCCCGGGTTCAAGCACTGCTCAAGGGGAGGGGCTGGGGGGCTCTAGGCCCCTCCCCCCCCACACACACACACACTTTTCAACAGCAAAAAGCAAGTAATACTAAAAAAATCGAGGTTACTTTTCTATTTAACGCTTTACCAAAAACTGATTATTCTTGTTTCAAAATACCTCTTTTCTGTTGCTGAAAATATATAAGTTTCACCACACCAAGTTAGTTTTAAATGCATTTCCAGCCATTTCAGAGGACTTTAATTTAAAAATTTTCTGGGGGAGCATGCACCCGGACCCCTCTAGTTGACTCATGCTAAGGCATTCGATGCAAGCCCCCCCCACTTGCAAACTTGCTGCGCGGGCCCTGTTATTAAAATTAATCCAAGCAAAGACAAAGGCTTCCCTTTACTGCAAATTTGCTTGACAACCACAGTATGTCCTCGGTCTAGTTCCCTTCTTCAACTTCCCACCCCTTTGATGATTGTGGAAAGAAGTTTGAGTATTGGTTAGAAAGACTGTGGACCTAAATGACGACAGTAAACCAAATTACAATAATAATAATAATAATAATAATAATAATACCTATTTACAACTATCATAGACTATCAAAGTTAATAATAATAATAATAATATTAATCTTATAAGAAAAGATTTGGAAATACATGAGACAAGAAATATAACTGATAGAAACCGACGTTTCGGTGCATCTTGTGCCAATATCAAGGTTACATGTACATAATAATGATAAAAAGCGGTTTGTGAAAAGGCTAAGTTGAGGCGCATTTGCACAAAGGAGTGCCCATCTAATTACATGAATACTTAAGCACGAAGAGAATCAGACTGTTCATTCAGTGCTGGTTAAAGATCTTGAATACAAAGCATTTCATTAACAAGGCAGTCAAATTTGTTCGTGCATTTCTTGATTAGAGATCTTAGCAGCAAGGTGCGAAAGACCATCCAACCCATGTTTACTAGCCGCAAGCTTAAACAAGATCCAAGCCTGCGTGAGCCCAAGCCTAACATCGTAATATATCCCAGTAATGCGTTGTTTATTTATTCAAGTGTGATCTGTGTGATGCAGGTTATGTCGGGTACACAAAGGGCCACCTTCACACTCATGTTGAGGGACACCGTCAAAAGGAGTCATCTATTTACAAGCCTTATTCCAAAGAACATAACACTGCTGTTCTGAACAATTTCTTATCACTCTTCAATGTAATCAAGAAATGCACGAACAAATTTGACTGCCTTGTTAATGAAATGCTTGGTATTCAAGATCTTAAACCAGCACTGAATGTACAGTCTGATTCTCTTTGTGCTTTAAGTATTCATGTAATTAGCTTGGCACTCTTTTATGCAAATTCGCTTCAACTTAGCCTTTTCAGAAACCGCTTTTTATCATTAATTATGTAACCTTGATAATGGCGCAAGATGCACTGAACGTCGGTTTCTATCACTTATATTTCTTGTCTCAATAATAATAATAATAATAATAATAATAATAATAATAATAATATATTTATATAGTGTTTATTCCAAAAAGTCCACAAGCACTTCATAGTCATTGTAAAAACTCAAAACTAACTATAAAAAGTACAATTAAAAATTCCGTCATATTTTGTGTTAAAGTGCCTATGAAGCGAAATTTGTTTCTCGCTAATTTTAAAGTTTAATCCATAAAACTCAACAGTCCAAACTTTGAGGTGCTCTTGATTAAAATCGGTGATTATACAAGCATTTGAAATTGGGCTATTTTGCCTCAAAAATGGCATTTGAATTGCGCGGCCAAAAAGACATGTGACAATAGCTGTGACGTAATTTTGACGTAATTTTGGGGACAAGTATTCCGACTATTTCACTATAATTCATAAGCGCAAACACATTTTTGTACCCAAAATGACGTCACATCATAGAATTTCGCGAATAAACACGACCCAGACCCCTGACCATTTTTAAAGGCAAAATAGCCCAACTTCAAACGCTCGTAAAATCAACAATTTTAATCACAAGCACCTCAAATTTAGAGATTCTTGCGTTTTGGGGGGTAAACTTTAAAATTAGCAAGAAACAAATTTCGCTTCATAGGCACTTTAAATTGTTTCAACAACAAGAGGCTACAATTAGCCTAAACTCGTGCCTTGAAAACTACATTGTATATCCCTTAGTTGGCGGGAAACAGGAGAAAAAGAAAAGTCTGTCTGTCCTCCTTTACATCGACCGCATTGCGCTTTCATGACGTTCGAGTCTATTTGTTAACATATATCCCTTTAAAACTTGCGAATTGCTTTACAGGTCAACCATTGATAACAATAGTAATATTGTAAAAAAAAAAAAAAAACAAACAAAACAAAACAAAACAGACAAAGCAATAAAAAGAGAAAAGAAAAAAAATCGTATACGTAGCCGCTACAGCAGATCGAACCTGGCATTGTCTGCATCAAAAGCGATTATGATGACCGCTGCTTTACATTAACTTAGCATAGCTATAGCCTGCATAGTAGATGTTAACTAACTCCGGTTAGTAACGTCTGCGAGGCAGCGCCAAATTCCTTGTTCTGTACCAGAATTTGATTACATGCTGTGATTGGCTAGTCAACAAAAGGCTTTTGTTGACGAGCCAATCATAACGCGTACTCAAATTTTGGTACGGAACAAAGAATTGGGCGCCGCTTTGCAGACGTTACTAACCGGGGTTAGTTTACGTCTGCGACGCAGGCTACATAGCTACTGAGGAGAATATAGTTTATTTATTACAAAATATCCAATCCGACACTGTTTACATAGACGGATTTAATTTCTGCTGAGTGCTTGAGAAAGAATACGCTTATGGAACGGTTTAGGATTCGAGATATGGACAGTCAAACCGCCGAAATTACTCATCGAAGCATCTCTTGCAGAAATAAATGAAAAAGAATCGAAGGTTTGCTTTGAAAACATCTTTCGAGCTTTTGTGCAATTTCCCACAGCCTGTCACTTGACACGAAGACTAAAAAAAAAAAAAAAAACAAACAAAGAGGAAAAAAAAGAACAGAGCCGAATCCTAGACTCGTCGCCTTTCAGTCACAAATAATACAAGAAGATCAAAAAGAGAAACACACACACACACACAAAAATGTGAGAGGTGCCAGGCATGCGTTTCTCGAAACCCCGGAAACTTTTCGGGTCTATTTCGGGTGCCAATTTCCCTCATATCTTAAAAACGAAAACGTTTCCGGGCATGAAATTTTGCAACAAATTTGCCCTTTCATATCTTGAAATCATAGTTAAAGGCCTGCTTTTTAGAATAGATGGATCTTAGTTTTTGAAATGGCTTTTCGGGCCCGAAAAGTTTACGGGACTTTCGAGAAACGGCACCCAGGAATTGAACCCGGATCATCAGTATCAAAGGCGGTCACAATGACCACTACACCATAGGATAATCTGCATAGCTAATGAGACAAAAAATAGTCTATTTATTCCAAAATGACTTAATGGATATTTCTGCTCAGTGTTTGAGAAAGGAAACGCATATCGAACGGTGTAGGATTCCAGGTATGGTCAGAGAAGCCTTCAAAATTACTCATGGAAGCATCTCCTGAAGAAAAACAATAAAAAAGAACCGAAGGTTTGCGTTGAAAACATCTTTCGCAAATTTCGACGTTCAATTTTCCCCGGTAGGTCACTCAACTGGACGCAAAGGTCACTCAAGTCACGTGCTCGACACGTGAAGATGAGTTAAACCCTTCTGTGCAGTTGTGCGTGTTGGACACATGCGCTGGGAAAATTGCGACTCCAAGATTAAAAAAAAAAAAAAAAAGAACAGAGCCGAATCCTAGACTCGTCGCCTTTCAGGCACGATTAATAAGCCTTTCTAAAAGGAAGCTCTTCAGGGCTTTCTGAAAACTACCTATGGAATTGCAGAGTAAAAATCAAAACTAAATACAAAAAGTACAATTAAAAATCTAAAAATTCCGTTATAATTTGTCTTAAATTGTTTCAATGCTCGTAGTCTTCGTAATAAGCTTACGGATTTTCAGGCTTCAATCTACTCCAATGATGTTGATATTTTGGTGATTACCGAAACTTGGCTTACACCCGCCATTTTAGATCATGAAGTCCTTCCGAGTGGTTACAGCGTTTATCATCGAGACAGGGAAGAAGATAGAAGAGGCACAGGCGTTTTGATTGCTATAAAAGATAATATTCCATTATTCCATCTATATGTCGCCAGGATATAGAAACAAATTGTGAGCTTGCGGTTGTTGAAGTCAATCCGATGAGGGTCAACAAGTTCTTTATTTATGGCTTTTATCGTCCTCCGTCGACTAATGGCGAATATTTCCTGGAGCTGAAACAGTCGCTGTTGCATGAGGAATTGCATTCTACTCCACTTTTCCTCTGTGGCGACTTTAATTTTCCAGATATCAACTGGAACTATCAAGCAGCTCCGGGCTTAGACAATCTTTGAAATATGTTTTGAGATATCGTAAGTGACACGTTTCTAACACAGATAAATCATTCCCCAACAAGAATCACAGAAAACACAGAGAATATTCTTGACCTCATTTTTACTAATCAACCCGAACGTATATGTGGAATGGAAACATTTGATTGCCAATTCGCCTCGGATCATCTTGGAGTTTCTACGCAGGCTTAATTCAACTCCCGCAGCCAAGGCAAATCTATTTAATCACTTTTTTGCCTCCGTGTTTTTGAAGCCTGATCTGCATACAGTAGAAACGACAATCATTTTTCTGAAGAAGATAATGAATTGCATTTTATTCAAGCATCAGTCAAGGAAGTGTCAAAAGCGCTGAAAAACATTGATCCATCAAAGGCATGTGGCCCTGATCAAATACCGGGCAGAGTATTACGAGAATGTTCATCTGAAATTGCACCTTCTCTAACACGCTTAATTAATATTTCTTTAAAATGTTGGCTGTGTCCCACAGGATTGGAAGCATGCAAATGTTGTTCCTGTCTTTAAAAAAGGCGACAACGAAGACGTATGTAGCTATAAAGCAATCTCATTGCTAAGCCTTATCTCCAAGATTGCTGAGCGCATTTTTGATCGTTTCTTCAACTTTATTGCCGATAAAATCTATCCCATGCAGCATGGTTTTGTCAAAGGACGCTCTACTATCACTCAGCTCCTGGATACGGTACATCAGATGGTCAGAACAATTGACCATGGTGAACAAACTGATGTCGCTTTCTTAGATTTTTCAAAAGTGTTTGATTCAGTTGATCTCATGCACACCTGATTAGAAAGCTGGATCAGTCTGGAATTAAGCGACCATTGTTACAATGGTTCATAAGTTATCTTGGCAATAGGCTGCAGCGAGTGGTAATTGATGGAAAATGCTCGGATTGGTTACCTGTTACCACAGGAGTCCCACAAGGTTCTCTTCTTGGTCCTGTTTTATTTGTGTTATTTATTAATGATATGCCAGGTGTGTTATCTCACTCAAGTACATTGGCTTTATTTGCTGATGATGCTAAGTGCTTCTGCCCTATAAGATCTCACACTGACTGTGCTTTGCTGCAAGACGACATTGACAAGCTGGTTGATTGGAGTGACAACTGGAAGCTGGCCTTCAATATTGATAAATGCTCACTCTGCACAGTAACAAGGAAGCGCAACCCCATTATTTGTAACTACAAAATTGGGGGGGGGGGGGGGGGGAAGATTCTTAGCAGGGTGTGAGCCCAGCGCGATCTTGGGGTACTTATGTCAGATACAGCTAGCTTCAGTGATCACATCCACGCCCGGGTGAACAAGGCTAACAAAATGCTGGGTTTCATTCGTCGCACTATCAGCGGGAGCAAAATTTTATTACCAACTCTGAGATCCCTTTATTTGACTCTCGTACGTTCTCATCTCAAGTACGCCTCTGAAATCTGGAGCCCAAAATCAGTTACTATCATAATGATAAAAAGAATAGAAGGGGTGCAACGATGTGTGACGCAGCTTATATTACCCAATTTTAGCTATAATGAGCGCCTAAAACGTCTCAACCTGCTACCACTGGTTTACCACAGAGAAGTCAAGGACCTCTCAACCTTTTATAAACTGAAGTGAGGGCATTTTAACTCTTCATTTAATTCGTATTTTCAATTTTGTTCAGATGAGAGATTAAGATCACACTCTAGTAATAAACTGAAAATTTACAGAGTTAGGACGGACCTTTTTAAGGGAACGTTTTTAACAGAATTCTGTATTTGTGGAACAATTTGCCCGATGCATTGAGGACTGCTAACTCTCTAACTTTTGATTAAGAGATTATGCACTAGTTTTTATAAAGATAAGGTTTTCGACCCTGAGCGCCCCTATACCACCTGGGCTAAAATCAGCAATTAGTACGGTTGTTAGTTAGTTAGTTAGTTAGTTAGTTAGTTAGATAAGTAGTTAGTTGGGTAGTTAGTATAGTTAGGTAAAAAATTGCTAGTTACATAATTATCCTTTTATATTTTCCTTTCATAATGGGTTGACTAGCACGTATGGTTCGTCAGTTCCCTTCTAGTCTTCCCCACTGCCCTGTTATGTACAGTACCGCTCAAATGTAAGTTACCACCTCTCGTCTCGTTTCTCGCGAAACGAGTCTCGTTTCTTGCGAGACAGTTCTCGTTTCCTGCGAGGCGAGTCTCGTTTCTCGCGAGACAGTTCTCGTTTCTCTCGAGAATCACTGAAGCGTTCAGTATGGAATATATTACTCGTAAGAAGCTGGTTCCCATGTAAAGGTCGCTACCAAAGTGATGGAACCGACCAACGAGACGATAAAAAAAGACACTTCACGGCAATTGTTGGCGAGCTTGAAAATTATTTCGATATCTCTGGTTCTATTTGGCACAATTGGATGATTCAAACGCTGAAATAGTCCAAATTTACAGAAAAAGTGTTTAATCGAAGTTTTTACGATGCGCCGTTAACATTCATTTAATTTTTGACAGGGAAAAGTTAGCCCTCTGCGCGCGCTGGCGAGACAATCGAGAAAGCTCTTTGAAATTTCATGGCAAGCCGGCGAGCTTTGAAAAGTATTCGATATCTCTGGTTCTATTTGGCACAATTGGATGATTCAAATGCTGAAATAGTCCAAATTTACAGAAAAAGTATTTTATCGAAATTCTTACGATGCACCGTTAAAATTCATTTAATTTTTGACAGGGAAAAGTTTGCTCTCGGCTTGCACTGGCAAGACAAAGCTCTTTGAAATTTCACGGCATGCCGGCAAGCTTTGAAAAGTATTTGATATCTCTGGTTCTATTTTGCAGAATTGGATGATTCATGCTCAAAAGCCTTGCTGCTTCACTTTGTGAATAAACAGTTAACGTAGATTACGTGTTCGAAGCGTGACTTCGCATGTGAATACTAGAACTAAATACAAAGTCAATCGAGGCTTCGCGTTCAAAAGCGTTGTGGCTTCACTTTGTGAATAAAAAGTTATCGCAGATTACGTGTTCGAAGCGTGGCTTCGCATGTGACTACGTGATCCAAATAATTATTAACTCAGACGCACAGAAAACAAATGCCGATCAAGTCGATCAATACATGCAAAACAAAAATTGCCCACTGAGCGCTAAAAAATATCGAACTCCAGTCGCACATCTCCGATGCTTATCTCAAGGAAAAAAATCAACGATACGACACATGTCTGCTCAACGATTTTCTCCACACACGACAATCCTTCCTGCAAGCAACCGTTAATACATGTACAGAAGCGGTACTTGCAGTGCACTCGCGAGAAACGAGAAATTTCTCGCGAGACAGTTCTCGTTTCCTGCGAGACGAGTCTCGTTCCTCGCAATACGAGTCTCGAGCGGTACTGTACTTAGATTTTTTTTATTAAAGTGGCTATTATTATTATTATTTTGTAATATTGTATATCTTTTTCTTTTTTTTTCTTGTAATTGCAGTGAAAATGGAATAAATTAAAATTAATAATAAGCCTTTCTAAAAAAGAAGGTCTTCAGGGCTTTCTGAAAACTACCTAACGAATTGCACCACCTTAGCTTTAGTGGAAGGGCATTCCAGAGCCGAGGGGCACATATAGAAAAAGCCCCGAGCCCAAGATGGTTGAAACTTTAATGCAACGGCGACAAGAAAAACTAATCTCTAACATCCATGAAACAAAAAAAAAAGAAAGAAAAAACTCAAGTTAGATATTTGCACTGTGTCAGTTAACTAAAAGGGATACTTACTGTGCTGCTTTTCGTTTCTCTTCTTCGTTTCTCTTTTTTCTCTCAGTTTTCTTATCCCTTTCTGTCTTACTTTTGCTTACGAGTGGTCTTTTTCCTGTCGTCCCTGGCTTATCTTTTGGGGGTTTTGAATCATCTTTCTGTGGTAAAAAATAAATAAATAAATAAATAAAACACACACACAGACACACACACAAACAATTGTAAAAAACCTAACAATAAGATAAATTTCATCATATTTAAATTAACAAAACCATCTTACTTGATTGTCTATTGTTGGGGAAAACAATCCCATGTTTACAGTACGATTATTTACTTACTCATGAGTTCTTAAAGGAGTATATTTAGTTCTCATATAATGCCATCTTATAGACCTACAATCATGGACAAAAGTAGTTGAGACACTCCCCTAAAAAACGAATTCGTCAAACGCGTGAGTTTTCCAACCTCCAATTCTCACATTTTGGCCCCCTCCCCCCTTTTCAATGTTGTAACCACGTGCCAGTATCCACGGAGCATATTTCAACATTGAAAAGGGGAGAGGGGGACTTGGCTGTCGACAAAAAAGAGGTTTTTTCAATTACGCAATTACTGAAGGACGCTGATAGAAAGCGATTATGTTGCTCAAATGTGCCAACACTTTTCTCCATGATTGTAGCTACGGTGAACATGGAGAGACTGTCAGTTTGTATAGCATCATCTCAACATGTTTCTCATCAATTTGTGCATGACTGTAAGTTTTAACAATATTTGAGCAGATAAGACATGCAAGTCACAGTGTGAGCCATGCAAACCACAGTCTTATTTTATAGAAAATGCCACAACTGTAAAACATATAACATATAGAGAATATTCTGATAACTTAATCCAGTAAACACTCCAAATCATAAGTCACCCTATGCCTTCAAAGAAAAAACTGTTATTTTTTAATGATGCTCGCATTAATAAGGAAACTACAGTGCTGTACATGACAACAGAAAATACTGACGAGCAAAATAGATACATGTGCAATATAATATGTATGTGGTATATCATATGTAGTAACAAAAGGCACTCTGACAGCAGGTGCATGGCCTGGGGACTTCTTGCACTGTTTTCTTGATTGGGTTCGTTCATTTTCCGTTAATTTGTTAGACTAACAGATTAATGGGTAGCTGAGAGAAGAATTTCACCAAATGTGAAGACTTGCAAAACTTTTACCATTTATAGCTGTTCACAAATGAACAGGCAAAAGTGTTTCCATTCAACACCACAATAAAGCATAATCGATGGTTCATCTCTTATTAATAGCTATTTTTCTTTTAATTGTTTTTTAGTTGCCCAGGGCACCCATTTATAACAGCTTCAGCTGACAGGTTTACCCTGGTAAAATATGTTGTTGTTGTTGTTGTTATTATTATTATTATTATTATTATTATTATTATTACCATAAAAAATGCCCACATACGTTTTTATAGTCCCTCTACACGGAAAACAGAGGATGACAGAAAGATTACTATCATTTTCAGTAAGTGCTTATTTAATGATAATAATTGATGCATGGAAACCTCATAATTTGTTAATTTAGAAAGTCTCTTTTACATGGTAAATTATCCGACCAATAGACACCTGCACTCTCATATTAAAATGTCCAGTATCTTTTAAGTGCCCCCGCCCACTGTGATGGAAAAAGATTAAAAAATACGAGTTAAATGAAAAATAATTGCTCTTATCTGTTTCGGCCTTGGTAGGTAGGCCTCATCACTGGGCACATTCTGCAGTATTCTGACTGTCATTTTTCAGTCATTTAATACTGTGAATTATTTGAAGGAGCTACAAGATGGGCTTTATACAAAGTGTATAAAGGAGCTACAGAACAGTCCTTGGATTTTGAAAAGTTTAACTTCACATTTTCAAAGGGTCATAAATTTGTAATCCGTTTCAATCTTCTCCATCCTTCACCATTTGCATTTATTCTTGTCTGTTTGGTGCTTATCTTCCCTGACAAATTGTTATTTCACTGTTTCCCATTATTTAAATGCATTTTTGCATTTCTCTAATAATGACCCAAAATATCGTGACCAAGCTCATTTAAGCATTAACTTTTCAATTCAGCATTCCCATTACATTCTATTTCTAGCTGTCGTTTTGAAAATGCAATAACTGGAATTAACTAGTCTCAAATATGTCATTAATTGCTCCAATTTGCCTTACAATCCTGGCTGGGAAAGAGAGAGAATAGTCCTGACAATAGGAGAATGAAGATGAAACTGGAACTGGAAGCCCTGATTTCTCTAACCCATTGACTACCGCAGGTTTTTACATTTTCGGAGTGATTTTCCACCTATAAACGATGAATAGCAATTCGTGACTCTTTATTTGAACTACCAGGGAAAAGTGGTGCTGTCCTAAGCCACTGGAGGCTCAAGGTTTCTGAAAACATCATTTTGACGTAGCTATTTTTATCCGTGAAGCAACCACAATGGCCGAAGTTCGGTTTGCTTGCGATTTTTACTAAGTTTACAGCCATTTTTCATCTTTAGCGGCTGCCTGATGAGCATCATTAAGCGTGACGGTAGCTAAGAGTCCACTTTCTCAAAGAATCGAGCAAGGTGATGTACTTTGTTGTTGAATTTGGCTTGTTACTCGACGAACTGGGAATTTGGCCGGTCGAACACTTAGTACCTTTGGGACTCGACTATTGATGAATTTCTCGACCTACCGCCACATATTTTGGAATTTCTGAGTACTGAAGATGACCACGAGCAGGAAATTTTGGCGGTAGGTCGGAGTGGCTGTAGACTTAGTTTATATGTGAAAGAATTGGGGGAGGGAACGGGCGCTGTCAAAAATTCTCGTTAGTTCCCAGCATGCAATGCGCTCAAGATGTTGAAAATGTCGGGAAGGCCCGAATGCACTGGAACAAAAGGCTGTATCTACGCTCGGGAGAAGAATATCAACAAAAAAGTCATTTCTAAGCTAGAAAAAGGACTGAATTTTGTTATGATGGTTGAATTTTGGTTTTTCGACGATGATTTCCTTAAAAAAACATGAAGGCGAAAAGGGGCATTTTTGTCGTTTCTCTTTGACGTTAAAAACGGTCAGTTTCGTTCTTGTCCAAACTCAAAAGACCATATTTAGTAAAAATCGCTACGTTTCTTGCATTTATTGGATATCCAAATTTAAAGGACATTCCATTTCGTGCTCACAACTAACAGTTATGGCAATATTCGTGCGATTGGGAAAGTTGCAATGTTTTGAAGCATGGGAGTTTTTTACGGGCGCTTCTGGGCGCTTCAGGTGCCAAAGGGCTAATATTGCCAACTTTATACAAAATTTGCATAACTTGTGTGGCTCATTGCAATTGACTCATGTAACATGTAACATGTAACATGTAACATGGTAGAGCACCAGACTAGTGTGCGGGAGGTTGTGGGTTTAAAACCCCGGCTGGACCAACACTCAGGGTCTTTAAATAATTGAGGAGAAAGTGCTGCCTTTGTAATATCATCTGCAAGTGGTTAGACTTTCTAGTATTCTCGGATTAGGACGATAAACTGTAGGCCCCATCTCACAACTCTTCATAATTTATTCTGTGGGATGTAAAAGAACCCACACACTGTTCGAAAAGAGTAAAACTAGGGGACATAGTTAATGGCGTGGTGGTCTATCTCTCATCTGATGGTTAAATGCTTGGAGATAATTATTAGGGGAATTTAGATTTGAGTACGAGTACGAGATCGAGAATGAGTACGACATTCAAATTTCAAACCCGTCGCCTCCACAGATCCCTTACTCTGCCCTATTGCTTATAATAACAGAAAAGGAGATTTTATAAACAGGATTTATGTACGGAGTGATTATGTAAGGCACGCAAACTAGCACTTCAAAAGTCGTACTCGTCCTAAATCTTGTACTTGTCAAATCTAAAGCTCCCTATTAGCTGCACAAGCTACTCTAAAACCTGAGGGTAAATAAAGTAATGAATGTATGTATGTATGTATGAATGAATGAATGAATGAATGTCTGTCTGTCTGTCTGTCTGTCTGTCTGTCTGTCTGTCTGTCTGTCTGTCTGTATGTATGTATGTATGTATGTATGTATGTACACCAACAGACACACTTCTCACTTGTTATACATTTTACACGTACAGGTGTCATGCATATAGTTTTCAAGTTACATTTACACCAATGATTACCTCTGCCTCGGATTCTTTTTCACCATCACCTTCACTGTCTTCACTGTCATCCTTACTGGAAGAAATATCCCCTTCAGACTGATTAGATTCAGACCCCACTGAGTCCTTTGTTGAATGACCACTGCCCTTGCCATCATTTCTCTTAACCCAAACTGGACCTGTGTCCATTGGGGTATCAGTGATGTCAGAAGAGTCACCTTCTTTCAAGGGCAGTTCTGAGTCACAATTATTTTTGTTTCCAGTTCCATGTCGTAAGGGATCTTTCTGGGTTACTTTCTTCTGCTGGTCATCTTGGTAGTTCCTGTATACATTTAGAAGACAAATCACTTGTCATTCAAGCAAGTTTGAGTTTAACTTGAACAAAGGTACAAACACAAAAGGATGACATTACATAATAATTATTATTATGCGATGTTACCATGTGGTCCAAAATTCAGTGAGAGAGGATATTCACCACCCTTTAGCAGACAGCTACGCAACAAATTTGAGATATCAAATGAAGAATGATCCTCGCGGTTGTGAAAAGAAGCCTGAAAAAAATTCAGGACTTCAACGGGGTTCGAACCCGTGACCTCGCGATTTACCGGCGCGATGCTCTAACCAACTGAGCTATGAAGCCACTGACGTTGGGAGCAGGTCAATTGTGGGTTCATATGTCTTCATTCGATTTCATTTCCGCAGTTCATATATGATTCATTTCATATATCATTCACAAATTTGAGATACTTTAAAAGCTATATTAAGCCCCCACCTCTCTAATAAGCCCCCATTTTGAAGTCGTTTTTTTTTTTGTAATGAGCCCCCCCCCTCCCCCCTCTAATAACCTCCCCTTTTTGGGACATGAGATTTTGTAATGAGCCCCTCCTCTTCCCAATACAAAATCCACTTCATGCAGCCCAGTTGGTTTATTTTTCAACAAATATACACTAAAACATAATACTGTTTGTTGCTCTTTATTAAATAATAAGGTTTCCCTGCAGTTGTTTGAGTTTTGTACAAAACCATTATAAGATGAAAACGGCATGTTTGAGATTTCAAATAAGCCCCCCAACTCTATTAAGCCCCTGAAATTAAATAACTTCCCTGGGGCTTAATAGAGCTTTTATGGTAAGTACAGAATTAATAGAGAGAATTCTTCAGGACTTGTAATTGGTTAATAGTACAGATCCTCAAATTTACCATTATCTCCTTCCCCTAACCTAATCATGCTTCAGCATATTGTTGTGTCTTGTACAAGACAGTTTGAGAAGGTTAGGTGCTAAGTTACAAGTTATTGGACTGGATAGATGCGGGGCAATTAATATTAAATGACTTATAATGCCCTTTTTTTAATACCTGCTATGAGGAATATATATGTGACCTCTCACGCGAAAAACGTAAACAAACGGGTTCCGTGCACGGGTGAAACGCACGGCTACTGAACGGGTAAGAAACGAGTCATCAATCCGTTTGAAACGCACGATACTGAACTGTGAACGGCTCATTGAAAATTTCAAACGAGTTGCTGTGAACCCTGAACGGCTGATTAAAAATTTCGCACGGATGGTCATGAACGACTGAACGGCTCATTGAAAATTTCGAACGAGTAGCTATGAACGCCCAGACGGCTCGTTGAAATATATTGATGGGAGGTCATTAACGAGTAAGCAGCTCACGTAAACATTGCGAATTTAGATGACCATGAACGGAAAACTTCGAACGCATAGCCGAGAACCGGTGACTGACTGAAGACCCAATACAAGGGAAGGCGAATGAAAAATAATTATATCCGAGACTTTGCGGGACATTGAGACTAATATATTTCCTGCGAGCCCGAGACTTTCCCAGCTTTGCAAAAGAAATCTACACCCCAAGACGACAAAGTGAAAAGATTCGAGACTCCAAGACCTGCGAAATTTGACAAAAATTCTGCGAGACACTTATTCAGTTGAAGAACCATTCGCCACCCCAAATACAAAAACTTGTTTTGAACGATCGTCGGTGAACTCGTAACCACAGCTATGTAAAACGCCAAGCGAACTGATCACCTCACAACATCCAAAAATAAGTGTGAACGGTTTTAATAGCAAACGAATAGGTAACCCACGATTGCACACGGAAAGTAGCCAAACGGTAAACAAAACAAACGTTCTGAACTAGGATCTAAAACAAATTCAGCTAATTAAACTGATCTAAACTTTGCGAATCCAAACGAAACCACAAAGGTCATTCGGCACCTTTTTATCACTCACTAAAAATTTGCATACGAGTTTGGAACATGTGACAGATAACGCAACAACAGCCACGAAAAAAAATTCATGTCCTGTGAACATTTTCGTTAAAGCGGAATGAATAGAGACCAAAATTACTGCAAGAATACAAATCGAACGCAAGTTATAATCTTTTCTTTTCGGGAACACAAATATTTCGATAATTGACTGCGTTGACTGAAAATGACAACATGATCCGCCTCTTTGTAGTTGGAGAGAGATAAAATTAATTACTGTCTGTAATTTATAAAGTTTAGAATTCAGTTTTGTGGTTCTGCACCTCTTAACAACTTTTCTTTCATATCAAAAGGAAGAAAAAAATCGAAAAAGCTCCTAAAACAATTCATAACATTAAAATGATCATTGATCTGCCTGCGATGCGAACGTTTATACACGAACATGCATATCAATTAACTTTCATTCAACAACAATTGCACACGAGTGGCGAGAACCGCCAACTTGTGAGTTTTTTAGCGCATCATTGACTTTACAATGATTCAGTCTTTTCTTTTTTTTTCTCCCTTATAATCGTGCGTGATTAAATATAGAACGGTTTTTTAATAAAAGCAAGGTTTTTTTTAAGCAGAAAACTTGTCCGTCATGCGCTGTCACATGTGTTGCTGACGGGCTTTGAAACTTTATCAGTCAGATCAGTGGCGTGAACCGCCAACTTGTGAGTGTTTTTAGCCACATCATTGAGTTTACAGTGATTCAGTCTTTTCTTTTTTTCTCTGTTATAATCCCGTGTGATTGAATACAGAACAGTGTTTTACAGCGGTGATTGTATTGCCGTGAACACCTAAAATATGTCTGGAATGTTAATTGTTTGTAACCAATCACAGGCGAGATCTTCAAACCACAGAAACCACAGGCAACGAACGGTTTCCTATCTGTCACGGAACAAATTATTTTCGTTTCGTTTTAACATTCAGTCTCTTTACAAGTAAACAATTGCGTTTCCTTCCTATTTGTTTACAGTGTGTGTTATAATAGCGAAGAATACAGGTTTGAACGATTTTGAAATAAATTACAAAGCCGAAGTGCCGGGCTGACGCACGCGACGGTTTGGCGTGGGAATTTTCAAACCTTTTGTAACGATCGAAATCGGTTGTTACGCCTGATCGCAAGTTACAATGTTGCAAGGTAAGCCGCTAGAATTTTCTGATTCCCATCGCTTCGCGGCTATTGCAGCAAGCGTTAACACTTTTTTGTTAGGTCTGGGAGATTTACTATTTTGGTAATTTATTATTCTTTTTTTTTGGTAGCTAATAATAAAGTTGAAATTCGAGAGTTGTTCTTGTCGATGTTTTCGTTTCTGATAACATAATCCTCGCTAATATTTTTTTGTAGAACAAGGGGATTGGATTTACGTGCGCTAACGATTAAACCTTCGAACTACTGTGCCGGCAGAAGTTCCTTGATCGCAAGATCGCAAACTGGAAAACCACCGACCAAATTCAACATCTATGGAATGATTGACACATCGCGCAAAGTAAACAGCCCACTTTTCGGTATTCCTTCCAAAATATAATTTTGCTTTTTCTCTGAAGGCATTTATGCATTTGATATCAGGGGGATTACATGCTGTAGGAAACTAGTTATGAGGGGATTTAGCCAAGAAGATTTTAAGTCCCCTTTGGATGCGATTATTAGCACATTTTGCGCGCAAAAGAAAAAAAAAACATTATCTCCGATCGCAGTTCTTCTTACCAAAAGAATCTCCGTAAATGTCCGTAAACTCGCATGTTACAACCCAACGGCTTTATATTGTTGAATGCATATCTGAAAATTTATTTTTCTAAGAATACACGATTGTTCATTATGTCGTTACATGGAAAGCCGGTCGCCGTCGCGTCGCGTTGGCTTCTAAATTTTTCTTTCTAAAATCGAACGATGTGCTGAATGCGCTTCTCAGCATTGATCTTGGGAGCAGTGGTGTTTTAAATTCCTAATAAGACAGCTTGCATCCTTAAACATGTTAAACAAAACGAAAATAATTTGTTCCGTGACCATTCGTTGCCTGTGGTTTCTGTGGTTTGAAGATCTCGCCTGTGATTGGTTACAACACAATTAACATTCCAGACATATTTTAGGTGTTCACGGCAATATAATCATAGCTGTAATAATAGCAACGTTTTTTTTTAAAGCAGAAAACTTGTCCGTCACGCGTTTCTGTCTGGGTTTGGTAATCTTGTCGCCACATTTAGTTCACACGTCGGCGTCTTCAGATATGAAACAACCTCACCCGCTCCCTTCATTTTCAACTCATGTTGCAGCGCAGTTCAACGCTCCACAGTTTCCGAGGAACAAAACTTGAAGGACACTAAAGAGTGCTCAATGTTTTGTTTTTGTTCTCTATGGCTTTTGCGCGGCACAAAAACAACCGGTGACATAAAGTCTGACAAATGAAACAATGAATTCAATCCTAACCAGCGTGTTTTTACTTATGTTACAGTGATATCTCTGGTCCCACAGGGCGCACAGAGAGGACTGAAACGGCAAAATACTGTCCTTACACGCTGAATTTCGGTTACAAAAGTGCTTATGATGCGCCGTTTATTGATGAGTAATTTCTTTACAAGCTTATTTTGCAAGTGTCGACAAGCGTGAATTTGTGGTGTCACGACAAACAAAAATTGCGGGTTCTACGGACGTCCTCTACTTCGAACGGATGGAGGATTTTTATGAACGGCTGATCGAAGGCGTTCAAACGAGTGCAGATGTTTTCTGCACGGGTACCCAAGCCGTGAGAACGGATGGAAACTTTTTTTGAACGGCTACCCAAGTCGTTTGTACGGATGACCCAAGCCGTTCGAACGGGTAAGAAACGACTGGTGAACGGATTCCGTTCTAAACGGGAACTCGTTTGTTAACGTTTTCGCGTGAGAGGTCACATATATTATATGAAAGTCAAAAAATGGCCATTGCATACTAAACTACACTTCAACCTAAACAGAGATCCAGAGTAACCACTAACCACACTTTTCGATAAGAAATTTTAAAAAGATGTGTGCTCGCACATCCCTGGCTCCTTTTCTTCTCCCATTCAGCAGTTTGGTGCTCTAACCAAACCAGGTGGCATGCAGTTAAAAAAGTTATATTCTGCCTTGCATAACACTGATGACTACCAAATAATTAATACTAATAAAGACAAGGTTTTTTGTACCATCTTACATCTTCATTAGAAGGTCTCAGTTCCACACTTTTATGGCCACAGTTTTGGCATAGCCAAAGATAACTTATAACCTCTGCCCCTGTTTTTCAAACCTATAACTACACATATTTCTGCAGATGCATTCTATACAGTGACCAGTTAGGAGTTAACGAATCATGTTTGGCAATGTCCACATCAGAATAAATTCTAAACCACAAGAACTTCCATGCATCCTTTGGACCTGGAACTTTGGATTGAAACCATACAACATTAGTAACAATATAATACAATATGAACATATTGTTTAATCTTTACCTTCAGGCTGGCATTCATCAGTGGCCTCTGCTGGACTTGAATTTGAACAACTAGCATTATCATTGGAGGATTCCTGATCACTTCCTTCTTGCCCAATCCCTGCATCAGGACCAGTCTGTTGTCCAGTTCCTGCATCAGGACCAGTCTGTTGTCCAGTTCCTGCATCAGGATCAATCTCTTGTCCAGTTCCTGCATCAGGATCAGTCTGTTGTCCAGTTCCTGCATCAGGACCAGTCTGTTGTCCAGTTCCTGCATCAGAACCAGTCTGTTGTCCAGTTCCTGCATCAGGATCAGTCTCTTGTCCAGTTCCTGCATCAGGATCAGTCTGTTGTCCAGTTCCTGCATCAGGATCAATCTCTTGTCCAGTTCCTGCATCAGGATCAGTCTGTTGTCCAGTTCCTGCATCAGGGCCAGTCTGTTGTCCAGTTCCTACATAAGGACCAGTCTGTTGTCCAGTTCCTGTATCAGGACCAGTCTGTTGTCCAGTTCCTGTATCAGGACCAGTCTCTTGTGCAGTCCCTGCATCAGGACCAGTCTGATGCTGCTGCTCTTCAGGTTTCTTTTTGAGTGCAAGTTTGTGCAAGGCATTCACTGTTGCATCAGCCGGCTCAGATTGGTCAGACCCATCTCCAGGTCCTAATGACTTTCGTTTTGTTGGTTTCTCCTCTGGACCTTCACCTTTCCTTTTTCTTTGTTTATCTGTTTCATCTGTTAAAAGAAATAACACAAGCTGAACAAATTAAGTTGCGCAATTCATATTCTTGGTGGTCATTGTAGTAATGTATCTCATAGTGTGCAAAGTAGTTTGCTCTATATCTTTAGACCTGATGTGGATCCAAATTCCATTCCAGTGCAAACAGGTGGTTGTAGTTGGGAACCAAAAACCAGGAAAGGTGAATGCTAATTTTTATATAGGAAGGATTAATGCAAATCTGTATCAGTTCTCACAAGTCACAGCAAGATATTGGCAAATCTTTGCAAACTCCAAACAGCCAGCTTACAATGGGTTTTAAATCAGACCACTCTATGATAGGAATCAATATAGCACTCCATTCAAATGAGCGGGGACCTGGCTATTGGAAATTGAACACTTCTTTTCTTTCCGAAATTGACTATGTCAATCAAATTCGATTGGTAATTAAAAATGTGCATGACGAATACAAGCACGACAACAATGTGAACCCTGCCGTGCTGTGGGAGGTAATTAAACTGAAAATCCGGGAACAATCTTTAAAGTATGCAGCCAATAAAAAGAAATGTATGACAAGAATGGAAGAAGAACTAGAGAAGAATATTAACATACTACAAAATATAATAGAGACAAATAGCTCTGAAAATCAAGAAAAGATGCAGGCTTTCAGGGCAATGGAGGTCAAAAAAGCTGAATTAGAGAAAATAATTGAGTATAAAACTAAAGGTGCAATCTTGCTAGCTAAGAGCAGATGGCATAATGAAGGGGAAAAAAACACAAAATATTTCCTAAATCTTGAGAAAAGACATTGCAGGAATGGAGTAATAGGCCAATTAAAACTTGGAGAAAATGTGTTTGTAACGAAGGACAAAGAGATTTTATGTGAATGTGAAAAGTTTTATAAAAACCTCTATAAATCAACTATTGACACTCGGCACCTTCAGGCCATAATAAGAATTGAAAACAGGCCAGTGTACTATAAAGAATGGTTTGTTAAAGGTATTTCAAAGGTTTCACATCTAATGAAGGATGCAAACACTTTCCTTTCTTTTTATGAATTCACTGAACGATAGAATATTAAAACAAACTTTCTCAGTTTCAATGGTTTGATTTCTTCTTTAAAATCTCTCAGGGAGAGATGTAAAGTTAGTATGCATATAAGGGACAGCAAAAATTATTATCAAAGCTCCAAAAAGCCTCATAGAATTAATAGTATACAAAAAAATGATTACTGTGAAACAACAATGTCCAGCTCAAAGTCAAGAAAAATGGGTGCGGGACTGCCATCTGAAAACTCGTGAAGATGTTGATTGGAAATTTGTTTACCAAGCCCCATTCAAATACATTAAATTAACCAAATTAATCACTTTCCAGTTTAAACTTTTTCATCAAAGGTTAGCTACAAATGATTTTCTTAAGAAAATAGGACTCAAGCAAAGCGATATTTGTACCTTTTGTGAACTTGAAATTGAGAGTCTAATTCATTTATTTTGGTCCTGCAGTGTAAACTCCTCTTTTTGGAGAGATTTTAAAGGCTGGATTACAGATAACCTTGACAACACAACGATTTTAGAGAATATTAACCTTGATGCAGCAATTGCTTTAGGCCTTCGGCCGAATCTTTTTCACAAACAAATATAACTCTACTTCCTACTTGTCAGATATTTTATATGGATCTGTAAGACACAAGGTACTGTAAAGCTCCTAAGCTTGAAAATTTCCTTAGCTTTTCGACACTCTTCATTTAGTTTGGTCCTCCTATGTCATGCACCATCATCAACTAGAAAGCAGTGTAATCTTCTTCTTAGTTCCTTTTTTTTTTTTTGTATTGGTATGTCTGGCCTGTCTTTCTGTTTTTTTGTATGTACATATTCGTGTATTGTTTTGTATGTATTTAATTAAAGATGTTTTCGTTTAGACAAGTAGCGTTAGTGCTGTAAGATCCATGGTTGTATTAATTAACTCTTTTGTAAGCAACGTCTCTACTGTAATGTCTACATATAATGTTATATTGTAATAAAGGTTTGTATATTAAAAAAAAAAAAAAACAGCTAGGTGACAGTCTGAAGTCATATTTCAGATAGAAAGTAGCTAACTGCCCACAGGGCCTACAGAGACTCCCCAGAAGGACCTTTAAATATGACATCATAGTTAGGTTAACTGCATTCAAAGGGATAGAAGTACCATCACTGATGACTTCTCAAGAGTCATGCTCCAACCCCTGTGCAACACCTAATTACCAATTGTGATATGAATTCAGTATTTGCATGTAAGGCCTGTCGGGAGGGGTTGCAATGGGTGCATACACCCCATCCCACGGGGTGCGAAAGTCTTTTTACTAGATACTGGCGATTAAAAAGATAGTAAGTTTTTGCAATAAAGGTAGACACAAAGTAACTGTAGTACTTATGTCCTGACTCGCTTGTTGTGTAGTTTGAAATGAAACCCAATTTACTAAGCTGTTTTCATTTTATGTCCACTATGTGATCCCCTGCTATGTTGATACTATTAAATTGCTGGAGGGCTATTTTGGATACAGCTCGAAGTCAAAAGAGGAAAGATCCAAGACTGCTGCAAAAGCCTTGTGGGATTTGTAGCCAAATCTTTACATCCTCTTAAATAGTTGCCGCACAATTCCAGCCACCAGCTATGCGAATGTGTAAGGAGTGCAAGTGCTCTAAGACAGTTCCACAGTTACAACAGAGCTAGCATAGCCTGGGCAGCATAGCTCAAGGAAAGCTCTCTCGTTAATTCGAAGAGGTACATTTGTTTGCCCAGCAGCATTCAAGGAGGCTAGAGCTTGGCACACTATTCAATGATTAAGCCCAAGATCCATTAAGACTAACAAATTTTTCTTAGGTATTGCAGGGCTTGAAATAACAGCCGGTCAACGGACAATGTCTGGTCAAAAATAGGTTTTGTCCGGTCAAATCCTTGGATGGCCGGACAATTTGTCCGGTCATTCATGCTTGTAAGGAGAAAAAATTTTGGTGTTCGTGAACAAGGATGGGAAAATGATGATGATGATGATTCGCAACAGTTGTAAAATTTCCAGTTGTGGTTGCACATTTTTGCTTTGTCATTCGATCATCACGTCATCACCTCAAAGTAGCAGTGTGAATTACTTTGTTGTTATAGTCCGTGTACGTTTTGTAAACGTGAAGTGAGAAGCATAATATCTCTCAGTGTCGGTACAAAGGTCCTGGCACCCTTTTTAATAAGTGTGTAAAATAACAATAACAACAAAGGAAGTTTACATTTATTTGTCTACTTGTCGACATTTCCATGCGAATCACTTAAGCTATAAATGACGAGATTAACTAAACATTCTATTTTAAAAGGAAGCAAACCATTTTAGCAGTAAATTCACATATTCCTATAATTATACGTGATTCATCTGAAACTATTCCCTGCTAGCAGAGGTCTCTGGCCTCTGCTAGCAGGGAACTGAAACTAGTGACCGCAGATTTCATGGTGTTACGTGTCAGACATGATGCATGGGTCGATCATTTGTATAAGATATTTGAATAGTTCTTCTCACACTTGACTAAAACAAAAATGCAGTAAGTTTCACCGTTGACGGGTTGAAACACAGTAGCCTGCGTGCAGACGTCTCCTTTTCCTTTGTTGCACGCGGAAAAGGGACGTCTGCGAAACAGCATGGCTAACCGTGTTCCAGTATCCCGCTATTTGGTTTTAAATTTTGCATAAATAATGAAACATTATCCACCGCTGTGGAAGTCTGGCCATATGTACCTGACACAACATTTTCCCCAAGCTTTCCAGCTATTCAGTCAGCCTGTTACTCGGCCACTGAACCTTTACTTGCACCAGTCTCTTGCAACTCGCTTATTGATTGGAGGCCTGACATGTGTAGAATGCATGGGGAAGACCTTGACAAGTGTTGAAGATAGCATTGGCGAGGAGCCATGATCATTCGACAAAGAACCAGATAGTTTAAGAGAATTTGTTTATAAGGAGAAGGCGATGCTCCTGCTTTAAAAGATTTGTGACGGTAATCTTCGATAATCTCCTCGTCAATTTTTCCCTAGTTTTTGTGAGGTCTACATGTATGTCGCCTTTGTAGTTTCATGAGACACTGTTTACACTGAAATATAAGCTGATGTTGGATGCACAGTGAACTGAAGAGAAATAATTTCTTCGTAAACATTAAATGCGCTGTGACCTTGCAAGAGATTTCAATCTGTCGCTCAACTTTTTTATGGCTGAAAAACACTGTTAACAATGTATGTTTTCATCCATTTTAAATGGAAAACCCCGCAAATTTGGGTGGCATAATGCATGCATACATTATGAGATCTGTTTTAGATAAAGACCAATCAGAATTTGCTCGAACAAAGACCTTTATCTGGCCACCAATCACAGTTCTCTCCCAAGATCCTGGGAAAACAGCAGGATACTGGAACACGATTAGCGACGCTGTTTCGCAGATGTCTCTTTTCCGTGTGCAACAAAGGAAAAGGAGACGTCTCCATGCAGGCTAAAACACAGTGGATTGGAAAGAAATTGCATTTGCAATAATCCTCTTATTATAAATGTCGTGGTATGTAACGACTTCAGTTAAACAGGTAACATGTGAACTTAGTCACCAACATCTTTGAAAACCCTTTCTAGTGCATCTGGGTGTTGACTCTTGTTATACCGTATTTCCGGGTGCTTATTCAAAATTTCGGTCAAAAGAGGGGCGCTTATTACGTTTTTCTTAAAACAAACTGTTTGTAACTCTGTTGTGGCTAATGCACATAAAAGAACTCTGTAAGCACAAGGATATAGAAATAATTGAAAGAGACTTACTGAAAAATAGATAGTTCTTCTACGTGCACTGATGCCGGTGTAGTTGAAGCATAAAGTGCTACTATGATCAGAAAATCAGTCGTCTTTTTTCTTCATATTTCAAAAGTGCGTTTGCTTAACAGCCGACTCGCGAAATTTCAAGCTTTAATTTAATTTGGAGAAGTCAGTTTTTTATTTTGACTGAAATATTCTATTTCGTGATCTGCCATTACTAACTTCAAAAACTTGGGAGACTGGATCGAGGACAAAATGACGTAGAAAGCTCACAATAGTAAGAATGCAGTGTGTGTAAACCTGGCTGATTTAGTATGCAGCACTGGAATTTTGAGCTTCCAGACTCTCAAACTCATGTTTTGCATACTTAATAAGCTGCATTCACACACTGCAATTTTAAACTAGTGATTAAATGACGTCATTTTATCCTGGATCCAGCTCTCCAAGGCCTAATCAGTCAGTTATGAACGTGAGTAATGGCGGACCGTTAAATTAAAAAGTTGTACTCAAAGTAAAGAGTCTTCTGCTTGAATTAAAGCTTGAAATTTCACGAGTCGGATGTTAAGTAAACACACTTTCGAAAATTTGTAGAAAAAAGACAAGTGATTTTTTGATCATAGTAGCACTTTAAAAGATTGCAAATGGAGTGACAATGGAAACAAGTCTTCCTTGTATCCCTTTTTTAAGAAATTGAGGGGGAGGGGATGGGGGTGCTTATTTCCTTTTTTGGCTGAAAGGGGTGGGCATTTATTCGGGGGAGGGCATTTATTTCGAGGAAATACGGCATGTCCAAACTGTGTTTTGGTGAGATGATGTCCTCGGATGTCTAAAAGAACTCTTCCATTATTGCATTTTAAAGTTCAATCAAGCATCGTAGGGAAAGAGATTCCCTGTTTGCGGCAATGTAGAAATTGGATTTACGGACCGTCACATGTCACACGCAAGGTAATGTTTTCCTCAGGGACCATAGACTTGAAATTAACGAAAAGTAGCAAAATTTGGCTGCCGCTCTAGTATTCTTAAATGGAAAAAGAGAGTTGTCCGTTAGTATCATTTCCCTGGCCCCTTTTAATAAGATGTAGCAGTGAAACATTTTAAGATTTAAGCTTATTCATTTCTCGCTCAAATTGTGCAAATCAGTGGACATGGATTCTACTTGTGTTTCTAGATTGAAGCCTAAGTTAATTTCATCAATTTCATAACTTTAGTAGGTATAAAATTTTTACCATATAGAAGACGTACAACTGAAGCAATAGTTGCGCGCACAGATGTCATACTGACTTTGCCGAACGTTGTGGCTGTACCTTGCGTATACTTTTCCTGCATTGAGGTTGATGCTCATGCACAATAAATGCTTTGAAAATTTACTTGTTTCATATTTAAACATTGTGTGAAGTGGGGGGGGGGGGGGGGGGGTGGCACTTTTATAGCGATAAGACGTAATCAATGTTTGTCTGGCCAAAAATGGGTTGTGTCCGACCAAAAATAGGTTTGACTGGACAATTTGACCCTGTATTGACATTTTTACATTTGATCTTGACTTTCTTAATTTCTATGTAACATCCTTCAAAACGCACAAACTGAAGTCTTGATCGGCCAAATTTTTCAAAATTTCCTGGGGGAACATGCCCCCGGATGCCCCTAGAAACTTGCGCCCATGGCGCTCATCAATTCAAGCCTTTGGCACTCAAATACACCTCCCCATACAAAAACCTGTCTACGGGCCTGTGCATGTCACAGATGCCCTGTAAAGAGTTTGATTGATTTGACCAAACTGAGAGATCACACCATTTGCATTGTTTACCGGGAAAAGAATTAGAAGAATCTCAACATTCAGTTATGTATCAGTCAATTCCAAAAGTGCCCATCCCCCCTTGCCCCCCAGGGCAAACTCCCAGGCTTTTAATTTTTTTGAAAAATTTTGATCAAATGCCCTGCTGTGTTTGATCCAGTTTACATGGTCAAATGCCCCACTATCAGGGCCTCAAAAGGGAAAAATCAAGTGTAAATCTATAGATCTGTGAAACCCTTAAGCTAGCTGGCAACCGCCGACCAATGTTTAGCTGATAGTAAAATGCCCCACCGTATGGGATAAATTTCAGATCAAATACCAAGGGTATGCCAAGAAGGGGGGGGGGAGACGGGGAGGGGAGGGGATGGGAGCTTTTTGAATCGACTGATGCATTAGGTCAGAGACATCAGTGCAGACAGTCTAACTGTTTTCTGTTTTAACTAATACACACTATTCAATACCTATTTTCTGTAAACGAAAGCTTAAGACCCAAGCTGGTCACTTACTCATTTTCTGTGTTAGAGACTTAATTTCTATAATTCTGTAAATAATTTTTCAGTGAGATAATTTATACAGACAAAATGTGCATCACAAGCATATTTCCCCTTGGTGCTTTGAGAAGAAAATTTTCCTTTGTAACTTGTAAATAATCGTATGGTTGGTTTAGTTTAAAAGTAAAGTTGTTACTTTATAATGTGCTTGCGTCCGCTACACTGCCATATGAAATTTACCTATAGTTGTATGGTAGTTATATTGCATAATCTAAAGCATTTCCGTCCCCAATCTCCGCTGCCATACTTGGACAGTACTGACAGCTTTTCGTCATCATATCAGTTTGCTTTGGAACAATAAAAAAATATCTGAATGAGACAACTCGATTTTGTCGAACAAAAGGGTCAAAAACCTACACCACGCCACATGATGGTCAGGATTTGTCCATAACTTCATGAGATTTACGAAATTCAATCTGAAAAAACCTGACACAAACCGAAAGTAAGCTAAGTTCCTCTATATTGCGGCCAAGAAAATACTCCAAAAATATTTTCTCTGTGTAAGCTTATCGTCTCTAACTGAGATATAAGCTCATCACTCAAGTCTATAAACCGTCTGACAACTTACCCGGTGAAGGTTGAGGTTTTTCATCACAAACGTCAGATTCATCTGTTGCCTCTTGTGCATGGGAACTAGGAAGAGGTAATGCTGTAGGTTTAAAATTATCTCCACGCAAACTGCACCCACACTCAAAACAGAAAGCGTGTTTTTCTTTTATAAGATCATTGTTTTGGCAGTTTGGATTTGGACACTTCATTTTGCGCAGCTTACAGCTGGGATATTTTTCATCCTCCACACATTGTTAAACTTCCTAGGAAGGCGGAAATTCCTGGAAGGCGCCTTGGGAGAGGGCAATTGGGAAGCAGTCACGAGTCACAGATCTCAGGGGAGGAGGGTGGTGCAGCTGTTTGTTGTCTGGCCCAGTGGAGAATTTGTTCAATATGATTGCCCAGGTGAGAGACCGAGAAATGGGGAAGAAAACAAAAACTGCCTCGGCAAACCCGTAACGCCACGATAAATGTTCTTTTGCAAGAGAAGTAATCTTCCCTCCGTCCACCTTTCTGTCAGATACTACATGGGCAGATACTCATGTGATAGGTGTGGTGTTTTCGCCCGGGGTGTTTTCGATAAAGGTGGATTCCTGACGGGTTTTCCACACTTGGTTTCGGCTTTTCCTAAGATGAAAGCAAGTTCTATTTTTTTTATTTCCCCTTCAGTGTTTCAATCTTCAGTGTTTCAATTGTGACAGAAATAAATTCACTTTCCGCACGCGGACGGCAAGCAAAGACTTGTCACGTGATTTTCGCCTTCATGTAACTTTACAAGATTTGTTTGGGCTGAGAAAATACAGGGACTAATATGTTGTGTATCGGATAATATTAACACAGTCCTTCAAGATTCACTGTCTTATGGCATGAATATCAACTAAAATCATTCACAAGGGCCAGGAGAATGGACGGTAACTCAGTACAACGGACGCCGCGTCGAACGCCGAGGAAAATTTCAGACAACGTTCGAGAACTGCACGTTTCTCTGACCAAAGTACTCAACAACGACGAGCGAACGTTTCTAATTCAATCACTAAACCAATACCAGAGAGAAAAGAATGTCAATAGTCTTGTTGTGTCTCTCAAGTCGGTGCTCAATACTCCAAGGAAGAGAGAAGTCTACCCGTTGTTATGGCAAATTATTCCTCATAGCGACCAGGAGATTTTTCACTACCTTTGGCATAGTGGTTTCGAAACCCCTCGCCAGCGTACAAATTCGAAATCGCCCGCTCGATCGCCTGCAACTCTTCGGCGGGATGCTACTTCGTCCAGTCTGCCGGACAATCTTAACCGACATGCTTCCGATTCGGGTATAGATTTGCCAAACATGACACAGTTTGGCTCGTCGAGAGATTCCAAATACCCTATCAAGCAACTGACAATAAAGCGGCCGTCAAACTCCGGCTTTGGCTTTTGCATTCGTGGAGGAGCCGAACATGGCGTTGGTTTGTATGTTTCGTCCGTGGACGAACTGTCTGTGGCAGAAAAAGAAGGTCTTTTGGCTGGAGATCATATTATTCAAGTTAATGGAACAAAATTTGATGGACTTACGCACTCAGAAGCTGTCAAGGTAACGAAAATATAGAACCTTTAAAAAAAATAATTGGATACTTGCAATTGTGCTTGAACTCATTTATTTGCTTGTGTTTTTTTAGCGTAGTTAAATACTAGTAGCTTCACCTGTAACACGGTCGCGCGTATACTCAATTCATTAACACTATACTCGCTTAAAAATATTCCTTATTTAATTTGATTGCTCGCAGTTTCGTGCAAATACAAAGAATACAGTCAATTCAACTTCAAAACGCAAAGGGTGAGATCTTTTATTGATAGCTGTGCGGGGACGCATTTGTGTTTACGTTTACGTATGCACTGAATGCCAGATGTGTAATCAGCAACTTAGTGAAGTTAGCTTGTAGATTTCTTCTGAAAGGCTAATTATTCTGCATTTAACATTGCTATCGGCAGCTTAAGCTCAATTAGAAATAACCTCAAATCAATTCTGTACATCTTAATTTAACACAGCTGAATGGTTTTATTATGCAGAAAGCTTGATGACAATTGTGTTTCATTACGCGTTCCCTTTTTCTGCACCATTGTGTTTGTTTTGTTGCACAAACGATGAAGTTAAGTAAAAACATTGTTTTGTGTTTGATCATTACACATGACCCTCATATGACACAATCATTCCATCAATGACTACATTCCATTTTAAGATAAGTTATGGTTGTGTTTCTTTGTTTTTGTTTTTTTGTTCCTGTGTAGTCTTTTTTGTCATTTACAGTTAGGTATAGCTGGTTGGTGAATTTTTTATAGATGTTTCTTTTTTGTATTTGATTTTAGCCAAGGTTATTCAAGGTAATAACTTTAAGTTTAAGGTCATGATTGTCAATAATATTGTGTGAACTAGTTGAAGTTAACTTGGCAGGCTTTACTACAAATCTAAGGTCAGTCATCCGCATCATCACATTTTGAATGAGCTTGGTACATTGATCAAAACTGCTGATGAAATGTGGGACTCTTCAGAATGATTGAAAAAGTGCTTTGCTAATTAAAATGTATGGCACACAGCACTAATCTTAATTTGGATGATAGCAAAAATGCACCTAAAGGAAAATATTTTGGAGTGAATTGTAATTAGGGATGCATAAAAAAGAATACCCTATGATTTATTCTATAGTGTCACAGGCATACATGGAAAAAATGAATTCTGAGTTGTCCCAATAGCAGTCGAACCTATCATTCTGTGATCTTCTGATTACTAGTTCAGATGTTCTACCACTGAGCTCAGTATGGGAGACTTACGGCAGCTGGTTTATTTAACTGGGTTTAGTGTGGGTTCCAACTTAAGCCAGCGATAACATAGTGGTGAAAGCAATTGTCTCCTACCAATGTATTACCCAGGTTTGATTCCCAGACTCATAATAATAATAATAATAATAATAATAATAATAATAATAATAATAATAATAATCACTTTATTTAAGTCTCAAATCTATCTAGCTGAGCACAGATGCTCTACTAATCATCATCATTTTATTTCACTAATTTAAAACTGACCGGAAACTAGAGTTACAATATTGACCGGAAGAGACATTTCGTGACGATTGCGTTATTTAGTTCTTTAGTGATTTATTTTGATCGACAGTTGTAATCAGAGAGAGTTGTTTTTGATCATTGCACAATGTAAAATCGGATATAAAAAGATCGACGAGTGGACATCGACATTAAAGAGGTTAAAAAGAACATATAAGTGGTGTGGAATCAGTGGAATCAATCGTGAGTGAGAGTGTACCGCGTACAGTTTCGGTACGTTTGTGGTGCCGGGACCAGGATCAGGGAAACAGCGGAGACGACAACGACACAGGAATTTGCCGCGTGGCTGGGACATTGAAACGATTGCGCCATGACAGAAGGAGAGGGACTTTCAGAGGCGATGGAACGCTTCGAAAGAAACATTGAGAGGGAGGTAACGAAATAAAAGTACTATCTAGAGCCGGCTGACGAACTTATAGAGCAAAACGATTGCGTAGAAATGGAAATTGCCGTAAAACAAGGAACACAAATTATCGACAAGATCACGGATCTTATTTCACAACTGGAAGGAATGAAGCTAGACTCGGGTGTTTCACCGCGAGATGTCCGACAGTGGAAAAAGGACAAGAAGAACGAGTTCTCTCCTCTCGTCCAGGAGAAAATCAAGCTTTCCGAGACACTTTCAGCAAAACAGAAACAGGAGGAAGACGAAATCGAGCGAGCGAATTGGGAGACACGACGGGAGCGCGAGGAACGCGTGACAAGAGAGAAACAAGAGCAAGAAAGGCAATTCTGCGAGGAGAAATTCAGGGCCGAATTACGCGTAGCAGAACAGAAGTTGGAAATGGAAACAGCGGCCAAGGCGACCCACGCAAAACTTCCCAAGTTGAAGATTACGCCATTCAAAGGAACGCCCACCGACTGGGTGCGTTTCGAAAACATGTTCGTCACGCAAGTTCATGACAAGCCAATCACTCCAGAAGAAAAATTCAGCTATCTGTTAGAGATGGTAACCCCAACAGTGCGTGGAAAAATTGGAAATCTAAAACCCAGCGAGATCGGCTACAAAATAGCGTGGGAGCGATTAAAGACAGAGTATGGCCAAAACAAGCTAGTTGTCAATGCGCACGTGCAAGAAATTGTGAATCTTCCAAGCGTTAGAGGAACACACTTCATCAGAATTCAGGAATTTTACGAAAATCTCAGCAAAAACTACGACGCGTTGGTAACTATGGGTGAAGCAGATATGTTACAAGGATTCGTAATCTCTACACTAAACAAATTACCGCAAGTGAAGCCTGACCTGGTACGGACTGACGATAATTGGGAGAGTTGGAGAATGGAGCACTTGATTAACAACCTTCAGGGATGGCTGAAGAGGAACAGAATGGAGGAGCAGCCTGGAACAGTCTGAGAAAACCACAAGAGGGAGAGACTCTGGTATGCTGCAGAAGGAGAGGAGAAACAGCCATCAGATACAACGAAATCCACACCCGTCTGCCTCTACTGCCGAAAGGGCCACTGGGGAGACCGCTGCGAAACGTACAAGACACTGGAGAGCAGGAGGAAGTTTCTCACGGATAACCGATTGTGCTACAACTGTGGAAGAGGGGGGCACATTGAACATCATTGCCGAAGCCGTGGCTGTTTTAATTGCAAAGGGAGACACCATACAAGCATCTGCGACAGAAAGGAGAATCCTGTTCTCACTGTGTATGCGCCATCTGCCAAGGAGACACTCCCAGCTATCATCCCCGTTAAGATCAATGGAACCACACTATGGGCGTACCTTGACACAGGATCTGGCAGGAACTTTATCTCAGAAGAGGCAATCAAAAAGCTTCAGCTAAACCCAGTACGTCACGAAACTCGACAAATTGTAACCTTGAGTGGAACACAGAAACAGTCCATGCCTATTTTTGACATAACAATATATTCAGTGGATGGACAGGCGAGAGAGCGGATCGAAGTCACTGGAGCTAAGATGGCAGACTTCACGACCATCCGGAGACCAGACCTTAGCACCCTGAAATGGAAGTACGAGCACACAAAGGACAAACGATTTTACAAGAACACGGGAGATGACTACACAATCCATTTGATCCTGGGAGACAGTACGTACTGCCGAATTAGGACAGAAGATGTGTTCAAAGGGAAACCTGGGGAGCTGATAGTCGAGGGGATGACCTTTGGTTGGGTCATTCATGGCGGTAATCGTGCAACAGATGGCTGCCTGTACACAAGAGAAGTTGGGAGTGGAGGACCAGGGAGAGAGCTCCCAGCTGGACGTACACACAGAGTTTAATGAGAACATTTCAAGAAACGCCGATGGGAGGTACGAAGTGAATGTTCCTTGGATACCAGGCCGGAAACTAGCAGAGACAAATGAGATGCAGAGCAGACAACGCCTCCAAAGAGTAGAGAAGAAGCTGGAGCAGAACATGAAACTGAAGGAAGAGTACGAGAAGATTGTGGCTAACCAGGAAGAAACCGGAGTCATTGAAAAGGTTCCCGATCACCCAACAGGGACCCGAGTGTTCTACATGCCTCACAAACCAGTAATCAGAGAGGACGCGGCTACAACAAAGGTCAGGATGGTGTTTGATGCAAGCGCAAAACCTCACTACCTCGCGAACAGTATCAATGACTGCATGTACAGAGGACCGCCTTTACAGCCACTCATGTGGGACATACTGATTAGAGCGAGAATGTCGACGGATATCCTACTCGGGGACATAGAAAAGGTGTTTCTTCAAGTTGGAATAAAGGAAGAAGACAGGGATGCATTTCGCTTCCTCTTCAAGAAAGATGGAAAAGAAGAACACTTCCGGTTCACGCGAGTACCTTTTGGAGCAGAGGCAAGCCCATTCATACTAGGAGCGACTTTACAGTATCACTGCAGCCAACAGCCAGAGGAGGTCAAAGAAACAGTTCAAGCGCTTCGGGAGAACACATATGTGGACAACCTAATGCAGACTGGTCAAGGGTCAGAAGAAATGAAAAGATTCAAGACGGAAGCCACCCAGGTATTGGAAGAGGCAAGGTTTCCAGTACACAAATGGGAGTCTAACCTTCAAGAGCTAGAGAGTGACGGAATGGCCAACCCAAGCAAAATACTAGGCCTTGGCTGGGACAAACAAAACGACACCATAGAAGTAACCATCCCACAACAAGTTGAGGAAGAGCATGTCACCAAGAAAACGATTCTCAGCCACTTGGGCAGCATTTACGACCCCCTTGGAATATTGTCACCAACAACTGTGGAAGGAAAGCGGATTTACAGAGAGGCGTGCGACGAAAAGAACGGATGGAATGGAGAGATTTCAGATCCCCTAAAGAAACAGTGGACCAAGTGGACGGAGCAGTTAAAGAGCGTGACAGTGCCAAGAAGCATCATGAGGAACGTAACAAAGACCAAAACAGTGCACTTACATATATTCGCCGACGCAAGCAATCTGGCCTGCTGCGCTGCCGCCATAGCAGTCGTTGAACACAGTGAAGGCATGGTCAAGGGCCTTCTTACATCGAAATCAAGAATCTCCAAGAGAGACACTACCATAGCAAGGTTAGAACTGGTTGGTGGTCAAATGGCGGCAAACTTGGCAAAGAATCTCCACAATGCCCTGAGAGGATGGCCACTGGGAAGCATCACAGTCTGGATGGATAGCATGGTGGCCTTGTACTGGATCTTAAACCCCGGAAAGTCTTGGAAGGTATTCGTCGAGAACAGAGTGCGGAAAAGGCCCAGATAACAGAAGAAGTCGGAATCGAATGGAAATATTGCCCTACAGAACGAAACCTTGCTGATCTAGGAAGTAGAGGCGCACCCCTAAACAAGATGGGAGAGAACGAATGGTACGAGGGACCAACCTGGCTACTGACAAAGGAGGACTGGCCACCCCAGCCAATCATTAGATGCACACCTAAGAATCAAGAGGAAGAGAGGCCACTGAAGGAAATTGTTGCTTACACAAGAGAGGAAGTGCAAACCAAGACCAAGGAACTGGAAGAGGGTAGCACAGAGAACCAAGAGACAGATGAGTGGGACGAACTACTCTCGCGAAACACGTATTGGAGAGCACTACGGATTACTGCTTGGGCCCTGAGGTTCAGCACCAACAGCCACGCCCAATCAAAGAAGATATCAGGCCCATTGAGTACCGAAGAACTCGCAGAAGCCAAACGACGCTGGGCGGAGAGAGCACAGAAGGGAATACCGGATGACTTAAAGAAGCCTGGATGGGAGTTAGTCAAGGACAAGGAGACGAACCTCCTCAAGTGCAAGGGGAGAATCCAGGGGTACAACCCAGTCTATCTGGAAGATACGCAGTTCACTCGGAAGCTAATCCAGCACGTTCATACCCAAATACAACACTTAGGTGTGGCCAACACAATGGCGACCTTGAGGGAAGAATGGTGGATACCACGACTCCGTACCCTGGTAAAGAAGGAGATTCGCGACTGCAACGTATGCAAGGTGTTCGCCACCAAACCATACGGAGCGCCAACCACTTCAGCCCTTCCGGAGTTTCGTACTAACGTCAGTCGCCCTTTCCAGTACGTGGGTGTAGACTTTGCAGGACCGCTGAAGTGCAAAGAAGGAAAGACGAAAGAGGAGAAGGCGTATGTACTAATCTTCACATGTGCCACATCGCGAGCAGTTCACCTGGAACTTACCAGAAGCCAGACAGCCGAAGAATTCCAGAGGAAGCTAAATGCCTTCATAACAAGACGAACGAGACCAGAGAAGATTGTCTCAGACAACGCTGCAACATTCAAGGCAACGGCAATATGGATCAAAAGGATTCGCAAAAGTGAGAAGTTGCAAAATTATCTCGCACAGCAAGAGATTACATGGCAGTTTAACCTCTCCAAGTCTCCATGGTGGGGAGGCATGTACGAAAGGCTTATCAAGGAAGTCAAGAAAACGGCGTACAAAACGCTGGGAAACACACACCTCACCTTCCAACAGCTTGAAGTGGTGATCATGGACATCGAGAAACACCTCAACAATCGACCCCTGACGTACGTGGAGAGTGATGAGGGCGAACCACAAACCTTGACGCCAAACATACTCATGTGGGGCCAAAACGCTTATGACTTGGAGGATATTGAGGTTGACGAGGAGGAAGTCACCAAGCTACACAGACACCTAAAGAATGCCAGAGAACATGCGTGGAGCTGTTGGCAGAACGAGTATGTCCACAGTTTGATGGAAGCACACAGAGTAAACAGGAGGGACAAGCAACAAATGCCGGAGATAGGGGAGATT
Organism: Pachyseris speciosa; assembly: GCA_016490735.1. Lineage (NCBI taxonomy): Eukaryota > Metazoa > Cnidaria > Anthozoa > Scleractinia > Pachyseridae > Pachyseris > Pachyseris speciosa. The sequence continues at coordinate 306,746 of JAEMWC010000528.1, forward strand.
GTCCTAGTGGTAGGAGAGAACAGAAACCGAGGGGAGTGGAAGAAAGGCAAAGTGGTCCAACTAGTCAAGGGGAGAGATGGTGTTGTGAGGGGAGTCGTCTTACTACACAACGGAAACAGAATCCGACGCCCACTTCAGCTCGTGTGTCCCCTTGAAATAAGGAGCTGCTGCAAGGAACCAGCAGAGGAAAACGAGAGTGCGAGCCAAGAGCCAATCAGAAGTGTACCAAAGAGGAAGGCAGCTGACGATGCGAGTGCGAAAATAAAGCTCATTGCTGAGCAAGACTCTAATGGACACTGAGAGAGTAAAAATTAAGAAAGGTTAATTTTTAGGGGAGCGTGACCGGAAACTAGAGTTACAATATTGACCGGAAGAGACATTTCGTGACGATTGCGTTATTTAGTTATTTAGTGATTTATTTTGATTGACAGTTGTAATCGGAGAGAGTTGTTTTTGATCATTGCACAATGTAAAATCGGATATAAAAAGATCGACGAGTGGACATCGACATTAAAGAGGTTAAAAAGAACATATAAGTGGTGTGGAATCAGTGGAATCAATCGTGAGTGAGAGTGTACCGCGTACAGTTTCGGTACAAAACTTTACAATTTAGAGAAATACACAACCTGTAGGTAGCAAAGCTAATCGAAGCGGGTTGTGTAAATTACAATAAAATATTTAGATAGTCAATCTGGATAGTGTCCCCAGTTGGCACCATGGGCACTAAATCCATTAATACTTTAAGGCTATGTTTTCACGAGTGCTTTTTCAGGTCACTAAGTGAGTGACAACCAGAAATCTCATGAAAACATTTGGTTCTAAAACTCGCTGAAAGTTAAGTGAGTCCACGTACTTCAGGAGAATTCTCAATCAAAATTAAGCCACCAAACTAAGTGAGTTGGCAATTAATTTCCACCAGTAAGAAGCAACTTACAGTCATTCATTTGATAAGCCTGTCAAATTGGAAATAAAACATGTGTCCTATTTTATGCCTCCTGTGACATTTCTGGTCACACTGGTTAAAACCATATGCTTGAACCAGAATTGTGACCAGTGTTAGATAGAACCCATGTCATCAGTGATGTGACTTATGGAAAATATATATATATGACCCTGTTGTTCTTCTCCTGTCTCAAATTGCAAGCAATCTCAGCCTTTGCTGCAATCAGTTCCTTCATCAGTGTGTAAACACAGTAATGAGAAGAAGATGGATGGGCATACAGGGTTCGTCTGCATCTCCTGCCATAATTCAAACTGATATATTTGTAGGCATGCTCTCCTCAAATTACTAAGATTAATTATACAGATGTAATCTAACTTACGAAAACACCTATATCATTCAGGAATGTTAAGCAAGGACAACCCAGTTGGCATTGTGAAAACATGGCCAAAGTTATTTGTTTTATTTATTTATTTATTTATTTATTTATTGACTTATTTACTTATCGGTCAGAGTGTCAAGTCTTAAGTTTAGGGTTGGCGCTATATACTACATTTTTGGTTAGTAAAGTTGGTTTGTTCTAATAGTTATTATTGGATGCTGTCACTAATACCTTTTCCTCCCCTTGTAAAATGTTTTATTCTAGATCATTCAACACAGCAAGAAGCTGAATGTATTTGTACGGTCAGTGGGTCGTGTACCCAACAGCTTTGTTGCTGAATCCACTTGTAAGTGGGTAGACATGAGAGGAAGAAGAGCATCTCCACCCCCTGGGGTTGACTCTAATGGACGTATCTTGATGAGTGATGGCATACACAAGAGTGACTTAAGACTGCTTGGTGATGATGATGAGCGAAAGGTTTGTCAACTCTACTGAAAAGCCAGCTTTTTCGTATCTTTTAAGATCATTGCTAGTAAGAATAATTTAATACCCTTATGTCACCATATCACCAGACAAGTGTGGCAGCATGCACATGCCTGTAGGAATAAAATTAAACAATCATATCTTCATTTAAAACAACCTTATTTTGCCAAAATGCGAGGGATAATGAATACTAGAACCTCAAGTAACTTAATGAAATGCACGTACAATGTACACATAAAGCCTTTTTTTAATAGCATTGTTGGTAAATTTAAGAGAGGAACAGTTACATTGTAATAAAATTGTTTCATTAGTTGTCACATCAACCAAAAATCAATGATGGTTTGGGATTAAATGTATGTGCATTTGATTTTTAGGTGAACATCTCTGTGGAAGATGGTACAAAATTAGGATTGATGATCCGTGGCGGATCAGACTATGGCCTGGGGATTTACATTGCTGGAGTAGATCCTGATGGTGCTGCTGAACAAGCAGGACTCAAGGTTGGTAATAATCATTAAAAGAAGTCTCATTTTTTTTCACACTGTTGCACAAACACAAAATAAAGATAACGTACATGTATACCATCAAGTCCTGGCCCAGTATTCATTCAAGGAACTTTTTGGGGTGTACGTCTGGGAGTAGGTGAGTCTATCAGCTCTATAAATTACTTTAAATAGGTTGGGCTTGACGATAAGACGAGTGGAAAGTGGCTTTTTTTATTCTTAGCTGTTGTAACTTGTAAAGGAGCTGCCATGCAGTAGTTAAACTCACATGTTTAACTGCTTTATTTTGGTGGGGATCAGATCTAGAAGGTGATGCAATTATTGGGGATGATATTTAAAAACATTTGGTACTGTTTGGGAACAGTTGAAAACTGTTCCTTCCCTTTCATTTGTTACAGCACTTAAATTATTCAATTTTTTGTATATTGTGGAATGGAAAACAGTTATAAGAAATTGATTACTTTCAAATACATGTATATCTGGCTTGTGAACAGACAGACAGACAGACTGATTGACCGACAAAACCACTGATTAATTGACTGTCAAAAACTGATCATGTGACCAACTGACTGACTGACAGACAGATAGACCAACTGATCAGCTGCCAGGTTGATTGGCTGACCTAATGAGAATTTGTTGATGATGTTTGATAACTTCACAGCCAAATTCGTTGTTTCATGTTGCATGTTTTGCAAACTTCGACAGGAATTTGGGGTTTTCTGTTCTGCCAATCATCTGATGTTTTTTGAAAGTGCGTAGTGCAATACAATGAATTTGGCTGTAACCATAATTTTACATGCCCTGGCCAGCTTTCAAAGATTGTAATTCTTTTATTCTTGATATTTGTCTCAAAGGCTGGAGATCAAATCTTGGATGTTAATGGGCAAAGTTTCCTGAACATTTCTCATAAAAAAGCTGTTAAGGTGTTGAAGTCTACAAAGAACATGATAGTAACTCTAAAAGACATTGGCAGACTGCCATTCACCAGAGTCACCCATGACAAGACAAAGTGGATTACAAGTTCAGCAAAAAATGGCCAAATACACCGGTGGGTCTTGTTTGTAAACTGTCATGAATTTTTGTGCTGCATACTCCTTTAGGGTGGCCATTTTAAGAGTCAGCGGCAGTGAAAATGACTTGCTACTAAGGTATTTGCAAACATTTTAAAAGTCAGCAAGCTGGGTAGCAAGGTTTTCTCAAGGTTGTGATTGGCTACTTTCCTCACAGAGCCACAATGTACATTTGGGACAGAGATGTAGGACAGAAAGTGACGCTTTAGAGTGTTTCTAGTTGCAAACGGTAATCCGAGCAGAGTTTGATCTGACCTCCCCAAAAGCAATATTGTCTGTGCCTCTTAAAGATTTCCCTAGCAATAAAGCTTCCCAAATTCAGTATCAAAAGGGTGTGTTGTGGGTTGGGGGGGGGGGGGGGGGGAGTTACTTTTGTCACATTATTGAGGTACCTATACTCAAGAAGGATTTTTGGACTCAGAGTGGCCTGCTTTCTCGAGTTACATTTTGTCCAAGATTGCAGCTTCTCCAAAGCTCATTGACAGCCCTTAAACACACTGCAGTCTAAAATGTATTTGACAGCTACATTATTCTGCAAACATGTATCAAATATTGTCCAATGTTGTAACTACTGTGGCTCATGCCTTTCATTGTGTAGAAGTGTTCATTGGGTAAATTTAAACTTCTCTTAATGATCACTGAGAGCAGAATTTAACAGTAACTGTGGTAGCATATCAGTAACTTATATTGCACAATTATGTTACTAAAATTCCAGACATTTACTAGATTTCTTAGTTGTGAAACTAAAATAATATCTGAGATAGCAGATTGCAAGATAGATATAAGCTGTACATATATGCTACTTAAAAACAACAAGCAATTACATGGTCATGTTATAAAAGCGTGTGAATAAACAATCACAACTAGAATTAAGAAAACTATAAAAAAGTATAAAAGCAAAAAAATAAGACTTAGTATAAATATAAAACATAATTGTGTACACAAGTGAATAACTTAATATTTCAGTAAAAGCAACAGCTCTTTCCCTTGCTAGTGAAACCCTTTGGTTTGCCATTAGGTTATCAAAATAATAATAAAATTAATCACTTGCTTATTTAGATTAGCTACTAATTTAGTTAATATAATTATACTCTCTTTCCTGGATTTACATAATTGCTTAATATTAATACCTGAAATATTTTTACAGTACCTGAAAGGAAAAACAAAATGATTGTATAACTATAACAACTAACAACTGTAATGTTGTAGTTTAACTCAGGCAGAAGGTAACTTTAAAAAAATGGAACTTGTTTTATTAATGTTTCCACTTGAAGATTATGCTAAATACAGTGTACATCCTTATGATTTGGAATTCCTCTTGACTGCTAAACTGTTTTTTTTTTTCATTCTTGACAGAATCTAGTGGTCTCTTTTCTTGTTGGTGTTAAAAACATATATAAAGATCCTTAAAACTCACCAACCAGCTGTTCAGTAACTGAGTGATTCTTTCTTGACATTTTCTCACATGAAATACTGAATCATTGAACACAGGTTCTCCAATTCACTATAACTTTATAATCTGCACACTTTAGCCCTTTGAACTATAAGTTAAAGTATTGCTGCATAAAAGACACATTCAACTTTAAAGCAGCTCTGTAGCTGGATTCACTGAGGGTCTTGACTCACACACTCATCTTACTTTCAGTTAAAAGGCAAATCGTTCTTTCATTATGTTGTCTGTTGCCTTTAAACTGTACACACCCAAACACTGCAGTGTATCTGTGCAACATTTGTGTTTGCATGGTCACTTTGCAATGGTTTTAGTGTCTTTGTCACGTAACTCACGTTTGCTTCTCTCTTTGACTCTTTGCACATGTGATCTGCAATGGCAGTGTTCCTGAAGTCACTCATATCACCGAAGTCGAGGTTCACTCACCTCCAGGCTCTGCCCAACAAGGTCAAACACGTCCCTCCAATAGGTAGTCTGCCCATTGTTTTCTGTCTTTCTCAAATAAGTAATTTAATTTTGGCCAAGCAAATTATTGGGTGATTTGGTGCCAGTTTATTGACAAATCAGGTTTCCATCATCTAAGATGTTACAATGCTGTCTGCATCTTTTTTTGTTCAGCACTGTTTGAGCTCTAAGAGGTTTATTTCAATGTGTATGTGGTGTATATTTTGGAAAGGATACATAGCAATTTCAGTTCTTAGCAGGTTACATCACTCATTGCTTTCACCAGTTAATTTAAGCACATAGTACAGCAATATGTTAAATGTTTGAGTTGGCAAAGTTGGGATCAATAAGAAGGTACTTCCCACTTCAAAGTTCTGAGAGTATCTTAATGGCATGTCTTGTACCTTCTATGGCTAGAAAGGTGATATCCATGCAAGACTGTACTCTAAGAGAATTTTTAAGGAGCCCACAACTTCGAACCTTTGAAATCCAGGGTGCCCAGCCTTTGAATTTTGTGGAAAAACTACGATTCCTGCTTCCCCAAAGGCAAAAGTGAGTCACCAGGCACCACTGGGTGCTGCTACAGCACATCCCTTTCCATAATGGCTATGCAAATGTTATTACTGAAAGGTAATAGTTAAATAGTAGTTGCTAGTAGGTTATTGAGGCATGTAAATCTAACAAATTTTTGTATTTAACAAACACAAGACCATTTAAAACTCTTATTGAGGCTTTTACTTTCAATTGATTCCCATACAGACGTCACACAACTGGTCGAATGCGCCAATCTGAGGTAGGTGATGTTCAACACAAGTCCTATTTTACAAGCAAAGATTGACACTTGCGGCAACTTAGTGCAAGAGTAATTTTCAACTTTGATGTCTGGCATGTGAGATGCAGTATAGTCTTGCTGATATTGTATCATAATTTAGTCCTGACTTTCGTAAGTTTGCCTAAGAGTTTCTCTTTTAAAAATAATTGAGTCCAATGTTTACATTTGTTCTTAAGCCTTCCATGTTTCACCATGGCATAGCAGGATCCCAGGTGCTGTACAATGGTGGCCTCCCTTCACAGAAGAACCTTGTCACGGAACAAGCTCGGCAAATCCTCAACGAGAATGAGCTAGGGACCCTGACATACTACTTGGAAGAATACTCCAAAGGTTACATCTCTGTTAGTGCCTTTGCTCTGGCCCTGTTTGACCTGCTTAACACTCCAGCCAAGGTATGTGCAACAGACATTCAGGTTTGGGATTTTATAGAGACTCCCTTGCAGGAAAACTAATTATTTATGCATATTGAAATATAATATATTATTATAGAATTATAAATTCTATATGTACCATATTTATTTGACTATATTGCCGATTCCTGCTATAAGCCGAGACCCCAAACTTCCAATTTGTAAACTCAGCTTCATCATCGCAAAAATTAAACCAAGACATTCGGCTTTAAGCTGAGACCTATTTTAGTACACAATGTTCATAAAAAGACAGTCTTCACAAAAAACACACTGATTGAAAGTAGGTACTTTTTCTTTTTTACCTTTTAAATTAGATTTTATGTACTTTTGAAGAACTCAAAAGTCTTAATTGTAATATTCGAAATAAAGTGAAAGTGAAGTGAAGTGACTCACACCATTCTGTTAGTTTTTAACCTTCACAGGGTCTCATCTTGATAATTAAGTATTGAAATGTTTGTTGCCTTCTTAAAACATTTATGTTTTGCAGATGTCATTAATGACAGAAATAAGAAGTTCTGTGGCACCTAGAGACATTGATCGCTTCGATGATTTAGTTCTCAAAAAGGAAATAGAAATCATGAAGGTACGTTTGCATCTCTATAGGATTGGTATTTTTTATCACAATTTTTATTATAGTAAAATTAATGATGCTTGGAATGTACATGTATTTATTGTTTTCTTTGGGATAATGTGTTAGGTGCCCTTACTGCCTCTGTGAGTTGTCACACACACTCTTGGTTGCATTTTACACTTGTCAGTATCCCAGCTAATGGTGTGAGCTTACGCCAAGTACTGTTGGACCTTGATTAGTAATAATTGAATATGCATCAGCTTCAAATAATTGAATACCTGCATCAGCTTCAAGAGACCTTAATCAAACTCAAATGTTTTCAGGAAGTTTATGTAGGTTGTATTAGCGTTTATTATTTCATTTTGTTGATGGTTGTTCCTACAAGATGTTTTACTGAAGCAGCGTTTTTACAACTTGGACACACATGTCAGTTGGTTACTAGTTGGTAATTCCTAACGTGCAGTTGCATGCAATTCCATTTGATTTAAGTGTTAGATTCAATTGTCGGGAGCTTAGCAGAACCTTGTCAGCACAAACATCTTCATGAAAGTTGCAGTAAATTGTAAACATTGTATTGTTTGCATTTACTTTTTTGCATCTTTCCCAATTAATTTTTGTAATTTGTGTTATTTTCCTTCTGTGTTTTTAACATCCTTTTGACCCACCCGACTCGACTTGCCTTTGCTACCTTTGGGTGGGTGCTTTTTATCTGTCAAACGTTGTTGTTGTTGCCAGTAAACTGAACTGAAACTGTCTGTCACGTGCACCTCCATTTGATGACATTTCCTTTCTCTTCTGTTCTCCACAGAGTCGTCAGTTTCTTGGGAACCATTTGGATGATGACAGACATTCCCTGCACTCGTACGCCAGCAGTGTCTCAAGCTTCTCTGGAAGAGAATCGTCAAGCAAAAGTTCAGCAAAAGTAAGTTTAAAGAAACTTGTGCCAAGCTTGATGCATGAACATGTACACGTACCAGCTTTGATCACTTTGTAGCAAAGGAAATCAAAAAGGTGTATCTGATAGTCAGCCAGTGTTAGAATTCAAAATAATTTATTGTCAAACGACTCCTGCTGAGAGTGCCACATACATGTATGAGAAGTCTCATGTGAGACATGAAATGTAAAATGCCCTTACGGCTGCCATACATCATTTGTGCGAACATCTATCTGAATGTTTTGACAAAGGTTATCCTCAGTGACTATAGTCTAAGAATATAGCTTGCTCCCATCGCTTCTACCCCCATCCCCTCCCTCCCTCCCTCCCTCCCCACCCCCTCCCCGTACTAGCAGCCAGGATCGATGAGAGGCGTCTTTATTTGAAGGCTATCCTCAGTGTTAAGGAGAGTCAAAGTCGTCCTCAAAAACAGCAGTTCATCTTCGTTGACAATAGCCAACAAGTTTGAGTCATAAAATGCATGTAAAATTTACAGCGGTGATTGTATTGCCGTGAACACCTAAAATATGTCTGGAATGTTAATTGTGTTGTAACCAATCACAGGCGAGATCTTCAAACCACAGAAACCACAGGCACCGAACGGTTTCCTATCTGTCACGGAACAAATTATTTTCGTTTTGTTTTAACATTCAGTCTCTTTACAAGTAAACAATTGCTTTTCCTTCCCATTTGTTTACAGTGTGTGCTATAATAGCGAAGAATACAGGTTTGAACGATTTTGAAATAAATTACAAAGCCGAAGTGCCGGGCCGACGCACGCGACGGTTTGGCGTGGGAATTTTCAAACTTTTTGTAACGATTGAAATCGGTAGTTACGCCTGATCGCAAGTTACAATGTTGCAAGGTAAGCCGCTAGAATTTTCTGATTCCCATCGCTTCGCGGCTATTGCAGCAAGCGTTAACACTTTTTTGTTAGGTCAGGGAGATTTACTATTTTGGTAATTTATTATTCTTTTTTTTTTTGGTAGCTAATAATAAAGTTGAAATTCGAGAGTTGTTCTTGTCGATGTTTTCGTTTCTGATAACATAATCATCACTAATATTTTTTTGTAGAACAAGGGGATTGGATTTACGTGCGCTAACGATTAAACCTTCGAACTACTGTGCCGGCAGAAGTTCCTTAATCGCAAGATCGCAAACTGGAAAACCACCGACCAAATTCAACATCTATGGAATGATTGACACATCGTGCAAAGTAAACAGCCCAATTTTCGGTATTCCTTCCAAAATATAATTTTGCTTTTTATCTGAAGGCATTTATGCATTTGATATCAGGGGAATTACATGCTGTAGGAAACTAGTTATGAGCGGATTTAGCCAAGAAGATTTTAAGTCCCCTTTGGATGCGATTATTAGCACATTTTGCGCGCAAAAGAAAAAAAAAATGATTATCTCCGATCGCAGTTCTTCTTACCAAAAGAATCTCCGTAAATGTCCGTAAACTCGCATGTTACAACCCAACGGCTTTATATTGTTGAATGCATATCTGAAAATTTATTTTCTAAGAATACACGATTGTTCATTTTTTATTGTCTTCATGTAATATGTCGTTACATGGAAAGCCGGTCGTTGTCGCGTCGCGTTGGCTTCTAAATTTTTCTTTCTAAAATCGAACGATGCGCTGAATGCGGTCCTCAGCACTGATCTTGGGGAGCAGTGGTGTTTTAAATTCCTAATAAGACAGCTTGTATCCTTAAACATGTTAAACAAAACGAAAATAATTTGTTCCGTGACCGTTCGTTGCCTGTGGTTTCTGTGGTTTGAAGATCTCGCCTGTGATTGGTTACAACACAATTAACATTCCAGACATATTTTAGGTGTTCACGGCAATATAATCACCGCTGTAATAAATTATTGTAGACAGCTAGGTTTAAACATGCTTCTTTGATTGTTTCATGAAATGCGATTTCCTGATCTATAAGGCAATTACTAAAAGTTGCTGTTGTTTTTCAGGGGTCCCTAGACGGTACTGGATCGCGCCCCATCACCCCTCCCCAAGTGCCAGAAATTCTGCCTCCAAATGTCAAAGTAAGAAATGGAGCGGCTGTGTTGCTAGGAGTATGATTACAAATTTGATTTTTAAGCAATATACCACACGTTTTTTGGTCTATAGGCTGATAAACCACGCGGGATCGGCGAGTGATTTCCGAATTCTTCGAGTGTTCTTCCAACATCCCAAGTGGTTTATCAGCCTATAAACCATAGAAACTTGTGGTATATTGCTTTTATATAATAATTCAGAAGACGAGCGAAATTTCCATGAGTTTACTGGTACAATAAACCATACCTGATTGACCAATCAGAGCGCGCGAATTGACTTTGATTATTATATAAAGAGGTTTAAACGCTGGCATTTCTAGCGCTAAAGAAGCAGCTCAACACTAACTGTCCAATTGCGTTGACAGAACTGAAGTTAAGAATCTCAACAAACTTCCTTTTCCCTAGTCTCCTTTGCAAGATTCCTTTGGAATCCCACAAAGAGGCTGCGAAGGAGACTACCTTTTCTCTTATTTAACTGTTGATTGGTTTGTGTATGTGATAGGTCAACCACGACATCAAAACAGACACATCTCAATCTTATGAAGTTTATGAAGCAACGCTCACATTTCACGAGGAAAAGGAACAGGTCAGTGGAAAGAACACTTACTTTACCATCAACATAAAGAGAATTCCTAAATTCCGTGCCACAAGTTACGAACCATCATTTGTTGTCCCCTTATCACACAACGTTTGGCACCCAACTTACAGTAGTAGCCGCACAGTAGACCCATCAGGAAACTGCAGGAAGCCTACTTACTGTCAAGTGACTCGTCCCCAGTCTTCTTCTTGTCAACTCCAAGTGAGGAAACTGGGGAGAAGTCTGAACTTCGAGTCTTAACGTCGTCTTAACGGTGTTATTTCTTTGCAGACTTTTGATTTTGAAGACGAAGATATTATGGGACTTCCTAGTTTCCTTACAATCGACCCAGTGTCGCTAGATCTGCCAGCGACTGAGGTAAATCAATTAGTGGAGTTAGCGCTATATAAACAAGAGGCTACAATTAGCCTAAACTCGGGCTTGCAAAAAACAGTATTGTATCCCTAACTGGAAGTCTGTCTTTCTTACATCGGACGCATTGTGTTTAGCTTGTGTTGGAGTCTATTTCTTTAGACCCCTATCAACATATATTCCTCTAAAACACAGCTCAACCATTGAGAACAATAATTATAACACTTGTAAAAAATAGTTCTAAAAGAACAAGAAAAAGAGAAACAGAAAAAATAAAGCCCGTGATATATACCACTAAAGGACATCGAACCCGGTTTAGCTGCGTCACAGGCAGGAACAATGACCTTTAGGCCACAGAGGTTTATCGTTATGCAAGGTGATAAAAATAGTGTATTGATTCCAAAAAAAAACTAAGCACACTTGTTTTCGCTTCGATGGATAATTGTTTGAGAAAGGAAACGCTTATCGAACGATGTAGGATTTTTTCGCATAAATGTGAATGGAGTCTCGGTGAAATGTGAGTAGAAAATTAATTAGCAGAGTGAAACTGTTTACAAATACGTCAATCCAGGGTCATTTGAAACACAAGAAAGGAACGTTTCTGGACAGTTTCAAGCCGCTAGTACATTTGTAAAAACTAATCGCTTATCATTCAAAAATTAAAGTCCAGAAATTGAGATATTGTGGGAAAATAGTAAATTAACTACCTGTCAAACAAAATCTCAGGGGTGTGTGATATCCCGTACTTGAGTTATTCAACAAAATGTACATCTCAATGGAGCGGATACGGGGAACACGGCAGTCCATCTGGAGTTAAATTTTGGTCATGTTAAAAGCTTTCTTCTCGCTGTTGAACTTGCAAACATTCGTATAGACACTTCTCTTAACATATTAGTTGTTCAGACTTCAAAGACACAAGGTGAATCGACGTTTTCCGATACGTGACAACAAGTATCATTCTTGCTGTTGATATGAGATTTATACTTCCGAATCACTCGGCCGTGAAAGGTCAAACTCCCTTTGTCTGTAGTCTCTAATTTTTGGCGTTCCCCTCGCGTCGCGTCTCCTCGCAACTTCGCGCGCGCACGTGTCTTTCGCCCGCCCCACAATCCATCGCCAAAATTAGAGACTACTCGCAGTCTACTGAAGCAGACACGAGGAAACACGGCAGTCCATCTGGAGTTAAGTTTACTCATGTTAAAAGCTTTCTTCTCGCCGTTGAACTTGCAATCATTCGCATAGACACTTCTCTTAACATATTGTTTGTTCAGACTTCAAAAGACACAAGGTGAATCGACATTTTCCGATACGTGACAACAGGCATCACTCTGTTAAAAATAGTTAGCGCTTGCGCAGAAACGCCGGAAGTGCACTTTGTGGATGATCACTCTATTAAAATAGTTAGCGCTTGCGCAGAAACGCCGGAAGTGCACTTTGTGGATGATACTCGACGACGAAAAGAATAACCGTCGGTAATCTTAGACCCGGGCGACGCGCGAGACGCGCGCAGCCCGAGTAATTATATTAAATTAAATTAAATTAAGGAAGACAGTTTCTCCTATAGTCAACCTTAAAATATAATACGATCTGTAGTCTAAAGAGTTTACAGTGTCCTTTACTCTCTTCAAATGAACAAGCAAACTAAGGGTCCTTGGAGGTACAAATCCATAAGAGCGGAGTTCGGAAAATAGGAAATTGGATTTGTCTTCGCTCTTCGTTTGTACTCCGTTAGTTCCTACTTTGGACACTATAAAAACATGAGTAGCTCTCGACAGATATCCTCACGGTTTAGATTGGAAGGCCAACATAGTTTCGGCACCCTGGGTGAAACCCGAAGTAGTGCTCAACATATTTGGACTACATATACAATGTGGTGCTTCCTCAAGCTGGGGAATAAAAGTGTCCGAATCTTCTAGGGCGTGCTAGAAGAAAAGATAATTCCGGCGTTCTGTTCGTTGCTTTTCCCCATCTTACAATGTCTTACATGTATATTATTTATTAAAGTGCCCCTAACCCCAAAATTTTTTTTCATTTTAAATGATTCGTCTCACAAAAGAAGTTACAGTACGAGACACAGCATACAATTACGTAGATTAGAAAGTAAAGAAAAAGTGGCGAGGAGTCCTCAAAGAAACTAGAAAGCTTATACATGATTATTCCCGCTCAAACTAAGTATGATTATAGTATGAGTACAATTAATTACAGGGCGTAAAGTGGATGGGGAAAAGAGGATACACCAGGAGATTTAATGTTATTTATAGTCATTACTTTTTCTTAAGAGTTTTCTTGGAAGAGCAAATAGAACTTGCGCTGAAGATTTCATTGTCAAGCGAGCTATAAAATTTGGGTCCTTGGTAAAGGGACAGAAAATTTCTCAATGTTCGTTCGACAGTATTGTAGCTGTGAATTGATGCGTCGTTTACTTTTGGATTTACAGAGTGCCCCAGTCCCCTTTCCTGTCGATGTCTCCACGCCAACCTCCTCTGCAATGAATGTTCATGTTTCGCCAACAAAAACAGTAGGAGAAGCAACGACAAGTGTACCAGTAGGTGACAATACGAGAAAGGACAAACGTGGAAGAGATGCACAGTTCGAAGGACACAGGACAACCAGCTATACAAACGGAGAGGTGAGTCCCACAGGACAGCAACCTCAGAAATCGGAGTCACCACCAAATCCTTTTATTTTTCCAACTTCATTCCAAGGAAACACTACAGACGTTGAATATCCAGCCTCGATATCGGCAGTGTTTGAATCTTCTTTCAAGAAACAAAGCAGTAGTACGAGTACTTCACCTCGGGAACCTGTCGCAATGCAAAACAAAGCTCAACCGAAAAACAAAGGTAAAAATGTGGTCGCCACTGTCGACGATGAAGACTTGAGACCGGAAGTGGCAAAATTGCCCGGAAGAAAGAGAGTTGCTTCCTGGGGTGAAGTCCCAGACGAACCTGCACCATTGGCCAATGAAACGACAGCATTGGCCAATGCTAATGGACCTCCTTCTGTGAAGACGAATACCTCTCAAGGTTCAGTTGGAAGTCCCAGTGTAAACCAACGGGAGTATGCTTGGGAAGATCATAGCAGAAGTCGTACTGGTGACAAGAGAAGTTCCGGAGAGGCGAGAACTGTGGCCAGGGAACGGTTAAATAACCAGGTTTATGATGCCAGTAGCGAGTCTTCCTCACCCAGTCACAGTCGGCAAAGCTCCGTAATAAAGAACAGGAAGAGCTGGGATGGGGTGCGGAATCCTGGAGAGTCGGAACAAAAGCAGACGGGGTCCAGGTTGGAGATTCAGAAGGATAACAAAGAACGGAGCTGTAGTGATAGCAATTTAATGGTGAGAGTAGTTTGTTAGAGCGCTTTTCAATTGAGTATCGTAAAACCAAAACAAAAGCAATTACTCTGACCAATCACAACAGAACTAAGCAATGCAATGAGCCATTCAGAATACGAAGCAATTACATGTAGCCGGCGCAAAGCGCGGCTAAACACGCGCGTGCAAGTCACGATTGGTTTTAGTTTTGCTTCTCATTAGTCGAGAAAGTGGCGCGAGTTTTCCTGGTCAATCACAGAGTGAAGCAATGCAAAACGAAAGCAAAACGATAATGACTTTCGACATTCAATTGAAAGCCGCTCTGTTGGGCTTGTAAAATGGGGCAACAACCCTTGGACTGGCTCTTGAAAGCTAAGTTGGACTTCCTGGAGCGTTTTGTAGGTTTGGGGGTCGAAATTGTGCAAATATTACAACTAATTCGTCAAGAGGATTTCCTTCAAGTTTTTTTTTGCAAAGACTCGGAAAACAAAGTATATTCATCTTGTACCAATTTAGGCGGAGCGAAACGGCGGCCAATATTTTGTCGAGTTATGGTGCGAAACGAAAAGATCCCTTGGGAGTAAGTGAGGAATATTCTGGAAGAACGTGCCCAACCACAAGAAAAGAACAAATAACGTAACCTAACTATAACTAAACCTGCAAACTGAAGCTTAATTCTTGATTGATCGACAGACTGACTGACGGACTGAATGACTGATTGATTGACTGATTAACTGACCGACTTGTTAGCTCAGTGGTAGAGCACCGGACTACCGTGCGGGAGGTCGCGGGTTCAAACGCCGGACCAACACTCGGGGTCTTTAAATAATTGAGGAAAAACTGCTGCCTTTGTGATTACATCTGCAAACGGTTAGACTTTCTAGTCGTTTCCGATAAGGACGATAAACCATAGGTCCCGTCTCGCAACACTTGTTCCTAATAATCTGGGGGACGTTGAAGAACTGACACACTGTTCGAAAAGAGTAGGGGACGTAGTTCCCGGTGTGGTGGCCTATCTCTATCTTTCATCCGTCTTTGGCATTCATGTGTGGGTTGGGTGAGATCAAATATGGACTGATAGCGGCAGCCAAAGGCGCCTTTGCAGGCTGACGTCCGATCTCACCCAACTGCCATGAAATTATGTGAAACTGTGACCAGTTAGCTCAGTGGCAGAGCACCGGACTAGCGTACGGGAGGTCGCGGGTTCAAACCCGGCCGGACCAACACTCAGGGTCTTTAAATAATTGAGGAGAAAGTGCTGCCTTTGTAATAACACCTGCAAATGGATAGACTTTCTAGTCTTCTCGGATAAGGACGATAAACCGTAGGTCCCGTCTCACAACTCTTCATATTTGATTCTGTGGGACGTAAAAGAACCCACACACTGTTCGAAAAGAGTAGGGAACGTAGTTCCTGGTGTGGTGGTCTATCTCTCATCAGATGGTTAAATGCTCGGAGATATTAGCTGCATAAGCTACTCTAAAAATCCGAGGGTAAATAAAAGTGATGTATGTATGATGTATGTATATGTGCGGTATATAAATCCATTACAATTAACCATTAACTAACTGACTGATTGACTGACTGACTGACTGACTGACTGACCGACTGACTGACAGCCTGACTGATTGACTGATTGATTGACTGACTGACTGACTGACCGACCGACCGACCGACCGAATGACTGAATGACTGAATGACTGACTATTGATTGACTGAGTGACTGACTGACTGATTGACTGACTGACTGACTGACCGACTGACTGACTGACCGACCGACCGACCGAATGACTGAATGACTGAATGACTGAATGACTGACTGATTGATTGACTGAGTGACTGACTGACTGATTGAATGACTGACTGACTGACCGACTGACTGACTGATTGACTGAGTGACTGACTGACTGATTGACTGACTGAGTGACTGACTGACTGATTGACTGACCGACTGATTGACTGACCGACTGACTGACAGATTGACTGATTGATTGACTGACCGACTGATTGACTGACCGACTGATTGACTGACCGACTGACTGACAGATTGACTGATTGATTGACTGACCGACTGACTGACTGACTGGCTGATTGATTGACTGACTGACTGACTGACTGATTGAATGACTGACTGATTGACTGAGTGACTGACTGACTGACTGACTGATTGACTGGCTGATTGACTGAGTGACTGACTGATTGACTGACTGAGTAACTGACTGATTGACTAACTGATTGATTGATCGACTGACTGTCTGACAGATTGACTGACTGATTGACTGACTGATTGACTGAGTGACTGACTTACTGATTGACTGACTGATTGACTAACTGATTGATTGATCAACTGACTGACGGATTGATTGACTGATTGATTGATTGATTGACTGACTGGCTGAATGACGGACTGACGGACGAATTGAATGATTGATTGATTTGTCTGGACTATTTGTAGAATCTACCTAAAGTGCAACAGAAGAGCATACAGGCGAAACACAAAGCTAGCCAAGAACTGTATGATCTTCACCAACAGTGCAAAACTAAGGTAAGGAAAGGTTTACCACCTTTCGCGGTTTTTCTGTGCGTAAGCTAGTTCGTTCCGTTATGCTTGATGCCAAGACCCATTTATCCCATCATGGCTTTTACGTCACCAGACCAATACTTCGCATCAAGACGAAAACCTTCATCAACAACACCAACACTGTTACCATTGAAGCCAGAGACAGTGTTGAAAGTCCCCGGCGCAACGTGAAGGAACTCGTGGATTCGGTGTTCGAGGTTGAAGTGGATAAGTCTTCTAGCAGCTTAGGGATTACCTTGGAAGGCGGCTCAGATGCGGGAGGTGACATACGGATTAAATCTGTCAAGGTGGGTCTATGCGATCAGTTGACTAAATTCTTATGTAGTATAGACATTCCAGTGAAAGGAATTGTGCCTTGGTTTCCTTATTTTAGTTTACCCAACCAGGTTATTTTTACTTTTCACAGTGTGTGGATGAAACCCTCAATGTTGACCAATTACCATTCAAATGAAAGCAACTAAGTTGCTAGTAAGAATAGAGGGTTTTTGTGTCGCTTCTATTCAATCAGAACCACTAAATTTTGCCTCACTGAGCTAACATTATCTGGAAAGCCAAGTACAGCATTTAATGCCAACAGAACGAGAGACAGGGCTTTGAATTCAAGTTCGTACCATAAAAAGCATAGTATATTCGGTATTGACTTGGTTCACATGTACACCTTGTATGTCTTTGTCTCCTAAATAGTTTAGTTGATGTGCACGACGCTTGTTTTCAGCCCATCAAAGAATTGTGGAAACCGCTCTTCGCTGGAAGAAGAGTGTCAAGATCAGCGCCATAGCGTTCTGCCCTCAGCTTCTGTTAGTACCAATGTAATGTAATTTACACACAGCGGAAGGAAACATGGGGGTAGAAACGGTCCAAACTGTTTCCAAAAAAGGCAACGCGAGTTTGCTCCGACTTACGTTGCACTTCTAGCTTGGTGAAGAAATCATCAAGTGACTAAAAAAAAATTAAAAAGTGACTAAAAAAACCATGACAAGGTTTAATTTTTTTCCAGTACAGAGGGCAAAAGCTTCAAAAGCAATGCCCAGTATCTTCAATTTGCAATCCAGTTTATGCGAGCCACCCGCAATCAAACGGGACCATCAATTTAACGTTTCCGCTCTTGGTAGCAGAAGTCTGTGGAGAGGGATATAAATGCCTATTTTGAACAGGCTAGCGAGATTCTTTAGGCCTTGACCGCTAGATCCGAAACGCGAAGCCTTCTCCGAGTCCCTCCCTTCTAGATCGCCGTGATATTTAGGGCAACGAAGATCGACATTCCGGCAAAGCATGGGAAAGATAATTATTTACCACGGTGGGCTTTAAGAATATGTTTCAACATTTGTGGATCGTTTTTTTTTTTGTATTTGTCTAGCGCCCGAAACAGTCCTTAAATAGCTCGTAATACCCACATCGAGGCTAATTCTTGCTCGTCTTAAATTTTTGATGGATCCGTTTGTTATGCAAGCGATTACTAATCTCACTATGTCTTGTTTGTTTTGTAGGAAGGTAATTTCGCGGCGTGGAAGTGCGGAAGATTAAAAGCGGGTCAAGTTGTACTCCAAGTGGACGGCACGCCAATCACGGGGATGACCAGCGGCACGGCAGTCCTCACCTTGAGACATGCGTACTCCAGTTCAAACTCTCCCGTTTTGAAATTACTCATTCGAGGCATTTAATTGCGTTTTTAAATTTATTGAATTCCCTTTTTCATGATTGTATCCACCTTTCGTGAAGTAAAGCCAAGCTCAAGTGTGCCGAAGAAATTATCTACGATTTTTGTACATTGACGTCATCACATTCAATGCGAACACTTGTTCGTTATTCAAAGCGGACGGCAGTCTCTCAAATGTCAATATCTAATATATTTTCCTAACCAATAGAAAATTAATGCGAATTCAAGCTACTGCTCAAGATATCGGGTTACTACTTCATAGCGACATCAAGCTATTTCACGAAAAATTACAAACTACGAAAAATTGCAAAATATCGTATTCACGAAATATTTAATTGCTTAAAACCTAATGCCGGAAAATCGAAGGAATTGATCAATTCAATTGTTGCTTCATTTCTTGCGTGGGAAAACCCGACGAACAAAGTTGTCGCTAAAAGGTAGTAAACTTAAGGTTGTTTGGAATGGCGAAATGCGTTCCAAGTTCTCGAACCTGATCTTTTCCTATTTTTCACCGGAAACAAGTGAAAGCCATCGAGTGTGTGAATGAGTGTAAGCTACACATATTCCAATAAAAATTAAAAAGTTTTATCGACCTTCGCCTTGGATGATACTGAGTTAGAACGGATGAATTAAAGTTCTTCCGGTGTCTGAAACAAATCCAGAGGATTGGCAAGCTATTGAGGGTCCCCCAGAGGGGGTCTGTGTTCCCGTGTTCCCTTCAAAATTTTAACTCTGTTCCCTTGTTCCCGTCCAAAATTACACCTTGTTCCCTTGTTACCCTTTCAAGATTAAATTTTATCTCTTATTCTTTGCATATATATCCTAATTAACCAATCTGAACAAAACAAAATAACTGATTGAAGGTCTACAGTGTTGCTGATAAATTTTGATCATTATTTCTAGAGCTAGAAACGGTCAGAGACGAGTAGACACGAAAGATGGCAACAAAAACTTGCCAAAGAAATCAGGAAACAGCAGAAAATCTTCTATCACCCCCACGTTTATGTAAAAAACGTAGGGCCTTGTAATTTTTTGTGTTTGTTCCCTAGCCTATTTGATGTTCCCTTGTTCCCTACGATTTTTTTGCTTTGTTCCCATTGCCAAATTTCCCGTGTACCCTTGTTCCCCAAAAACCCTTGGGGGACCCTCGCTATTGAACCAACTTTATCACCATTTTCTTGAAATCGAAAGTAAATTGAACATAACTGTTTGCCAAATAGAGGTCCCTTCGCTTTTGATCGATATGCAATTTAGAAGTGTGTGGTGGAAACCAGGAGAGAAGAAAAACCAACGAAGCCGGGACGAGAACTAACAACAAGTGCAACATTTATGTTTCCTCAAGTCGGGTTAATGATTCCAGCTGGGGTGAGGGGCATTTTAGTGGGAGCCGATTTCTTTAACTGCTTGGTCATACCAGTTCCCTCAGTCAAATTAATTGTTATAACAGTGTCGACCAAGCCAGTGTATCAGGGCGTAAACGGGCAATTGGGGACCGGGGGGGGGGGGGGGGAACGAGGACGTGGAAGGAAAAGAAGAGGGGTGCCAGGGGGAGAGGACCCCTATGCACTCCCACTTTCCCGCTGCGTGGGAGGCTATGTTGACCTCGGCTATTTTTCAGTGATTACAATTTGAAGTCACAAGGAGAAATTACGAGTCGCTCTAATGCAAACTGGGTCTCTTTAATACGGAGAGAAGACACTGGAACGGGGTCAAATCAATGCCAACCCAGGCACATGAGAGGTTAGTGATCTTCACCAGTGCATGTCCCAAATGTGTAATTCCTGCTCCCCAATAGAAAACGCAGCTATTCGCAGTAAATCGCAATAACGGTGTTTATGTTTCTAAAGGTGGATTAACCTTTTGTACACTAATTTACAAGGTGTAAGGCGTTGTGATACATAAATGACACATGTTTCTTTACCTTGTCAACACTATGCTTACTTGGGGAACTTTTAGCCCGCGGGTTACCTGCGCAGTAGAAGGCCGCCTAAACAGCGTTTTTCATGTCTTCCAGAACGCTGGCTCTTGAATGTTATTTATTAGTTTGGATAGCTGAGGAGTAATTGAAACACCCAAGCCCAGTCAAGTGGCTCAACGTTACCATAGCACGTATGTGCACTATTTTGTTGACGCTGTCATCTCACACTTTACGATTACATTCGATACAATATTTTACCACAATTGCTCTGAGTATTCTCGCAGTTGCCGTTGTCGATGAGAGTCTAACAACGCTGTTTGCGTCAACGTGTCACGCAAAGCAATTTCATTTTCTTTGACGTGATATTGTGTTAAAAAACAAATGGAGTGTGGTTTAACATTGACTGCACTCTTATCGACAACGTTATTCGTCATCACAATGGTCAAAATTTGTTGTGGGCACACTCGGCTGCGCCTCGCGAGTCCACAACATTTTGCCCACTGTGATGACGAATATCGCTGTCTTTAAGAGTACAGACAATGCTAATCCACGTTATATTTGTTAATTACACTACTGTTTCCTTTTCTACCACGTGGAGGTCGGTTAAGGACCATAAGTTTGCTTTCATTTCCACCTTCTCCAGTGATGACTCTTTTCTCTTCAAACACAAAAATGCTGCCAAAATCAAGATTCCCACAAACTCAACAACTCCTCCAGAGAAGAAGGCCGCATGATATGAACTGGTCTTGTCAGCTACCAAACCTGAAAATAACAGCAAAGAATGCCATGATGAAAGAAGTGTGATGAAAGCACGTTTGAAACGTTGAAACCCAAACTTTGCTGAAGATATACAGATAACTAAAGTAAAAAAAAGCAAAAAACAAAAACAAACAAACAAAAACGTTCTAAATGCTCAAGCATTTGGCAGTGCTGAGAAATGCATCTCTGATTCAGGTTTAACTTTTTCTTTTTGTCCTACGTGGATTCGGTACCCGGCATTACCATCACTACAATGGTGGCCATTTATTGCCACTACTATCACTGCAACCAACACCAAAATAACCGACTGTTGCACTACCGCAACACCATGTAGAGTCAATTGCTTATGATGTCAGCCACGTTAACGTATTCAGTCCACTGCACGCTGATGAGCTTTCACAGCAAACAGTCGGATCAAGCTGTGCTTACTTACATACAACTGACATACTTTTCCATTAGGAGGCAAAATGGACTCATGAGCTAACACTGAACTTCCTTTCGCCGCTTTTCTCGTATCTAGAAAATTCTCTAGATCCTACTTCGCCATGCAGATCAGGACAAAAAAGAACCTACGCAGGAAGAATAATTCCAACAGGCCCTTGTCAGATGGAGCAAGGGTCTCTTTGCCCCCCCTTCCTCTCCCCTCTCCCCCTCCCGGGGTTAGACACAAGAATAGATCAACCGTTAATGTCAAACTCCAAAGGAATCCTTTGCATCACCTTTTCTCTCTCCCCCGCCCCCCAGTCCCCTCGGGTCTTGGAATGCTTGCCCGCAATTACGCTAAAGTAGAATTGCTTTGCGTCTCTGCAACATTTCGAGCAATAGATCCATAGTCAGCCCAGAATACAGGAATCATGTGGCCTAAAAACTCATCAATAGTTTTGGTGCTATTGTATTGTGCCCATTAGCTCTAGATTTCCATATTGATGTGAATATAAACTTTGGGTCGTCAAAGCAAAACCGGCTTATGATGTATCATACTTCTTTAATCAATGGCAAAGGCTGTGGTGACGGTCAACTTACCTCCAATCGGTGGGCCACACAAAAGTGCAGTGCACATCAAAAGCTGATAAAAACCGTAGCCTTGAGCTTTTTGTCTCTGGGTGAGAGTCTGCAGGCACGACAGAATTGCTCCAATGGCCATCAAGCCGTCAGCGAGTCCGTAAAATATTGCAAAACAGAGAATGCCTGGCCAGTTGGTTGCCAAGGGTAACAACATACAAGATGATGCACTGACTACCACAAATATTATGTAAACTGTTTTGGAGCCAATGGCGTCACAGAGCTTGGCACCAGGGACCCTGGCCAAGAGAGACACTAGTCCGATGCAAGAATAAAGCCAAACTGCTACGTTCTTGGCGATACCCACTTCCTGACAGTAACGCGCCTGTGAAACGGCAAACAGAAACATTATAGGGTCCTCACTAATCATAAATATATTGATCTTCTTTTATGTTTTGGACTCACAGAGAGTTGGTTACGAGTCCATCTACCGGACTTTATTTACTAAGTAGAATAAGTGGTTTGTAATATAATCAAGATGTCAATTACCAGATGGTAGAGCTAGGATCTGGAACTACGAAGAGACGGTAAATTGGCCATGTTCTAAACGAGTAAGGGCCTGGGAACGAATCCAAATTTCATTGAAAATCAATGAAATTGAACTAAATCGATTCTTACATGAAAGGGTATCTCAAAATAAGCAGTTTCAGCAAGTTTGAGTACATTTGGTTGAAAAGCCGCCGGATAACATGCATTTAAAACTTTAAAAAAATCCCATACAAATGTCTCTATTTCGGAAAGTGTGTCCCTCCAAACCATACAAAGTCTCTAATTTTCACAATTTTCAAACCCATTTTTTCAGCTCTAATTCAACTGAACAGCATCAAAGTTGGTTAGGTTACCATTTTTGAGATGCTCTTTCATGCAGTGGAAACAATTTTTTCCAATCGATAAGTTTTAAAACCTCGTTCCCAGGCTCTTACTCGTTTAGAACAT
>JAEMWC010000528.1:340000-342500 GCA_016490735.1 Pachyseris speciosa
TTCGTTTTTTGTATATTTTGTCAAAATAGCAAATAAGCGCCCCCCTCCCCTCCCTCTTACTTTCTTAAATAGTAGGGATACAAGGAAAACCTGTTTCCACTGTCACTTTATTTGTAATTTCTAGCTTCAGCTACACCGGCACCTGTGCTTGCAGGGCAACAGTCTATTTTCCTTAATTCCCTTCCAGTTGTTTCTATCTCCATGTGCTTGCAGAGTTCTTTTATGTGTATTAGCCACAGTAGCTGTTAGCTGTTTCTCCGGAAAATTTTGTTGTTGTTGGTGATTTTAACTTTCATGTTGATGATCACAGCGATATTCAGGCTAGAAGATTTCTTGCGGTTCTTGATAATTTTGACTTAAAGCAGCTGGTTTCTCAATCGACTCATGAGCGTGGTGCGTGGTCATACCTTGGATTTGATTATTACCAGATCGGATGATGCTGATTTTCTTTTGTGGGATGTTTATATGTCCAATGTTTCGTTTTCCGATCATTCTTCCATTTTGTTCAAGCTGAATCGTACTAAACCTCCTCCCAAGAAGATCACCATAAATCGTCGTTCTTTGTCGAACATTGATTTTGCGCCTTTTAATGATGATATAGGTTCGTCTCTTCTTTTTAATGACGACTGTGATGATTTGTCCTCTCTGGTCACACGCTATGATCAAGTTCTCTGCTCGTTACTTGATGCTCACGCTCCTTCCCGCCAAAGGTCTATCACTGTTCGTCCGAAAGCTCAGTGGTATACTTCAGAGAGTGCCTCCCAAAAGAGATTTCGTAGTAGATTGGAGCATCTGTGGCGCCGTACGAAGTCTCAAACGTATCGAAAAGAGTATCAGAAGCAATGTTGTGTGGTTAATGATCTTTTATATGCTTCTAAACAAGCATACTATTGTGAGAAGATCAAGGACAATTCGTATAATCCGAAATCTCTGTTTTCAGCTATCAACAAGTTGCTTCAGATGAATACTGATCGCTTATATCCTAGCTGTAACAATGACAGTGCCTTGGCGAATACTTTTGCTGATTTCTTTGCTGAGAAGATTTAAAAAATACGCACTTCTATTCTGGGTGCCAAGTCTAATCTTGGTGTTACATCTCTTCTCCTGTTACGTGCACAGCTCGTTTCTCTTCCTTCCGCCAAGTGGATTGCAGTGTCGTTCATAAACTGTTAACTGGGTTGACAAAAAAATCTTGCTCTTTGGATCCTTTGCCTGCTTGTGTCTTGAAGGAATGCTGCGACACTTTACTGCCTTTACCAAGATAATTAATTGTTCGCTTTCACATGGAGTTATGCCGGAGTCCCTAAAGACTGCTATGTTGTTACCTTTACTAAAAAAGAAAAATGCTGACCATGAAAGTTTCTCCAATTTTCGCCCCATATCAAATTTGAAGCTTATATCTAAGCTCATTGAGAAAGCTGTTGCCTCACAGTTAACTGATTATCTTACCTTCAACAGCCTACATGAGTCCTTCCAGTCTGCTTATAAAAGGTACCATAGTTCTGAGACTGCTCTACTTCGAGTGCATAATGACATTCTCCGATCTATCGACAATGGGGAAGGTGTTATATTAGTTTTGCTTGATCTGTCCGCAGCTTTTGACTCTGTGAATCATGAATTGCTTTTATCCCGTTTGTCTACATGCTATGGACTTTTTGGATCGGTCCTCAACTGGTTTACCTCTTATTTGACCAATCGCACTCAGTTCGTGGATATTAATGGTACTTTCTCAACGATACGTCATCTCGGAGTTGGGGTGCCTCAAGGCTCGGTCTTAGGCCCGTTACTTTACCTTTTATACACTTGTCCTGTTGCGGATATTATTCGCCGTCATAATCTTAACTTTCTCTTTTACGCTGATGATTCACAACTATTTTTATCTTTTAAGGGTGTTGATCGATTGTTTGATTCTAAGCTGCAGGTCGAGGCTTGTATTAATGACATTTGCCAGTGGATGGTTTTCAATGAATTGAAACGAGTTTGCCTTTTGGTCGAGGGTCGAGGGTCGAGGGTAACTAGTCGAGGGTCGAGGGTAAATGGTCGAGGGTCGAGGGTAACTAGTCGAGGGTCGAGGGTAAATAGTCGAGGGTCGAGGGTAATTAATCGAGGGTCGAAAAATTCTTCAAAATTATTGGAAAATTATTTCTGAACGTCGTCAAATCAAAATTTCATATGTGTTTACATGAGTTTTCGGTTCCTGTTTTCGGTGTGTACTTGTCATATTTGTGTCATATTTGTACTTGTCATATTTGTGATCGAGTCCTGTTTTGTCAATAACGTTTATATATTTCCCACGGACTGTAAAACAAAACGAAAAGAGAAATACAAGTTCAATAGCAGTCAAAGCGGAAAAACCAACAACAAATTACGAGAGACACCCCTTAAGCAACAAACAAAAGGCATTTGTGATTGAAAAGTGTGGTATAGTATTTCAATAATCAATGTGGAACCTATCAAAGTGCATTGTTCGCTGTGTAGTTCAACTACAAACTGAGTTGTA
>JAEMWC010000528.1:347500-355000 GCA_016490735.1 Pachyseris speciosa
AATGTTAGAAAACGAACCCAGTGCATGCAAAATAGTTTTTCGGGCCCGAAACGTTTTCGGGGTTTTTGAGAAAGTGGCGCCAGGCGTGCGTTTCTCGAAACCCGGAAAACTTTTCGGGTCTATTTTGGGTGCCTCAATTTCCTTCATATCTTAAAAACGAAGACGTTTCCGGGCATGAAATTTTGCAACAAATTTTCCCCTTCGTATCTTGAAATCATAGTTAAAGGCCAGCTTTTTAGAATTGATGGATCTTAGTTTTTGAAATCATCGCCAGAAATTTAGGACACGAGACCCCACGCGTGGTTACGCGCGGCAACCTGAAGACTGATCGGGACGCCGAAATGTATAGTGATTTGTATGGACATTCGAGAAAAATAGCAAATGTCTCTTCAAGACGCAAAGAAAGAAAAAATGTGCAACTGAACCATAATAGGTTGTTATATTAAAGGACTAAATATGTAAAAATTATCATAAAGTAAACGACTTTCATGTATATTTTTCACGTTTTTCTTCCACCGGTAGCCGCCGAAATATTTGTAAGGAATCCTGTGAGATTTCTCGAAATCGGGAAAACCGTTTGTTTATAAACTGCGATTACTGGTGAAATAAGCTTGATGGAAAAAATGTGCAAGTGGATGTTGTGAAAACACACATTCAACTTACTTTCCTTCGCTCGTAGAGTCCTCGTAGATTCACTTTCATGTATATTTTTTCCGTTTGAAAATCCCACAAAACAAGAAACAGAGAAATTTCCATGTTGTTTGTTCGATAAATTCCTTAAAATATGTCGAATTCAAAACGCCATATCTCGGCGAAACATGCACCAAATTCGCTTCCAAGGCCATCCTTGAAAAGCTTGTTTCTTCTCCTTTCTTTCTGTGTAGAGACCATTTTGGTCAGTGGTTTTTTAATGGACATAAGCCGAGCATACGCCGAGTTGATTTACCGCTGTTTCGGCAGTCGAATATGAGCCCGTAATGAGCACAGCGGACAGCGGTTAATACCAGTATTCTGCAGAAAACAGCGGGTTTTTTTAATTTCTTGTGGCTGAAAACTATATATTTGTTCTACAGTTTCTGACTATTTTACACGATGGGAGCAATTGAAAGAAAAATTGCAATTAGAAGATCTTAATAACCATTACCGCCATCTTGTTTTCGAAAGACATCCGCTGTACTGTGCAGGCTCAAATGTCCGGAATTTCTGGCGATGGGCTTTTCGGGTCCGAAAAGTTTACGGGACTTTCGAGAAACGGCCCCCTGGAACGAATTATGACATGCCCCATGGCGCGGAGTTGTTGGCAGACAAAGGATATGGAGAAATCAAAATTTTACAAAGTTGAGTTCCAGTCAACACTTAAGATGAAAATCTTTTGGAAATGGTTAAACTGGCCTGAACTAGACTCAAAGTTCACTGTAACCCGGGATTAGCTTAATAGTTCTTTGAACTGGACGGTTTGATTTTCTTTTTGTGGCTACTGTTGCTATGGAAACAGTATCCACTTTGCTATCACTTCAGTAAGTAATTAAGTAAGTAAGTTAGTTTAGGGAACTATCGGAAGCTGTTTGGAAATGTGATCATTCAACGGCTGATGCTCACTCCGTTGGTTACAATTGTAGTTTTGGGGGGTTATCGTCGGCGCAATTCAATCAGTCATCGGGTGAAATCGCTCGGCTCGAAGCATGCGTTTGCCTGTTGTCCAGCGATGCATGCAAGTTCGTAGTTTGCTGCTCATTTGCACTTAAACTTGGGCACAGCTCTCACTCAGTGTCTCAATTACCTCTTCAGAAAGTAAGTTTCAGTCAATAGAAGGCTTTTGGAAATTTTTAAGCTAAGTGACGATGACAGAGTCGATGTGTTTGCTTAGCAGCATGGGCGAGTGCTATTCGAGTGTTTTGACTGTAAACAAAATGTCTTTTGAGGCACAAAGCATGTTATTTCAAGAGCGAAAGAAGCCGATTGTCAACCTCGTTCCCAGGGTCTCTCCTCTTCCCGCCCCCCGGGATTGTTTATTTGTTTACATTATCCCCCCGGGATTGTTCACATTATCCCCCCGGGATTGTTTACATTATCAACTCCGTTTGGCCAGCCGAAATATAGTACACAAAACTTAAAACCATTCTACGTTGTATCGGCCCTTGCTTTTATACTCTCTGTTGATTTTATTACGCCGATCAGATCATCAGTTTGATCCAACGTATACCAGCAGGATTATTGTCCACGGTTGCTTGCTTGAACATTTGATTTTTCCCCACGCCGGATTTGTGATACGATTACTTAAACAAGTCTTAAAAATAGCAAATGTTCTCGAATAGCAAATTCTTTCCTCAGGACAAAATAGGGGTAACATAAAGAATACACAGGGGCACCCAACCAGCCAAATCAGCCAAAAGCTATAGAAAGATATTTTTAAATACCTTATGGTGTTTGAAGTATGTTTAAATTGGTGTTTTCAATAGCTAGAAGAATTTCATCCGTTCGGATTCCCTAGCTGAAATTTTAATTGCCCGAAAATGTTAGGGAACAAAATCTTCCTTTGAGAAAATCCTAGCTGAAGTTAACTTTCTGGGAAACCATTTTTCTTTCCGAAAATGCTAGCTGACGTTTTTTACTGCCAAAAACAGCAATAACGACCTTTTCGAAAACCTCAGGGGCTATGATTTCCACATTACGAATCTTTTAGGCCACGTTTTACTAACGAAAATCCGAGGCTACTCTTTAATCGACGCCGAAAGCCTAAGGCGAACCTCCCTCCACCGAACAGATATCTACCGAAACGTGTCGTTGGGTGCCCCTGAATACAGATTTGACGGTAATTCACACTAAACCATTTTTACTTCAAAATGCAAACGGATTGAAATCTTGACTAATGGCCGGCTAGCGAAAAGTTACGTTGAATAAATGCGACAAGAACTGAGAATTCGCATTGATGCATAACTTTCAATCTCGCACAAACGATCTCGTCAAAATACTTTTACAGTCAAAACACTCGAATAACACTCGCCCATGCTGCTAAGCAAGCACATCGACCCTGTCATCGTCACTTAGCTTGAATTTTTCCGAAAGCCTTCTATTGACTGAAACGTATTTCAACAATCTCGCACAAATACACTTATCTCTTTTTTTTTCTTTTTCTATTCTTTTAATTCTGTACTGTAATATGATTGTTTCAATAGACTGGCCGGTCACGATTAGCTAAGCTAACTGCAGGTCAGTCTAAATTGTTATATTTCTATTCATTTAATTTTCATAAACCTTTATTGAACCTTTATGAACCTTAACCTTTACGATGATTCTCTACAAAATCTTATTTTTTATTTCTTTGCATTAGACAACAGTGTGGTACTGAGCGAAACTTCTATCTCCGATCAGATAACGCTGGGTTTGCAAACAGACTGCTTAATTATGGATTTCAGAATACCCGGCCATTTCATTTACATACCATTGAATAGGGCCTATGCACGTTACGTCATCACCGCCACCTTGGTGTACCGTGAACAAAAGATTTCTCTCTGATACCGTGGGGATTAAGAGTGCCGATTTGAAAAATCAATTTTTGCTCGAGATTTTTACGGCTTTCCGTGGTACCTTGATGAAGGGAAAGGCCGGAGATCGGCACGGTATCAACGAGCGCTTTTCATTCAATTAATTTATTCCTGTTTTTCACGTTACCATGTTACCACCAATAGCGTAGCTCCATTTTCTGTATATAAACCATACACAACCCACAATTCCTCGATTCGTTCCGACGAAGGGCTAACGCTCGAAACGTCAGCTAATCGAATCCCTGTACGGTGGTCAATTTACATTATCAACTCCGTTGATAAACCAAATTTTCGTGTTTCACTCCCCCACCGACGCAGCATCACTCGGTAGTTGACCTGAACTGATTTGCATATGTCGTCACAGGCGGTCCAAGATCCCCTTTGTGATGTTCATCTTGCGTAATATAATAGCGGTCACGGTAGACTGCAAAACAGCCGTATTTTGCGAGGTCTTGTCAAGTGAAAGGTCTGAAGCGAGAGTGAAAACGTAGAGTGAGACCGGGGAGAGACGCTAGAACTCGCGCCTTCAGAAAACGAAAATAAAAACCGACTGTTTTGCAATGTACGGTCATGGCGAAATTATGAGAGTTTGTATGAAAATATTACGATTGGTCTTAGGAAGTATAAATACCAGCTAACCTTACTCCCACCCTGTATTGCTTGTTGTCTGTTCTCTTATTTTGCTGTCTCGAGGCCTTTGTAGCATAGGAGTGGAAAACCGAGAAGGAAATTACCGGTATTTGCTCCCCATTGTCCACTGACTCTAATATTTTCCGTGACCCCTATTACGTAATGTAATTGATTGTATCGTACGTGCACAACACTGCTCTGCACGTGCAGACGTTGCGTGACCTTCTAGACGGCATTCGATATTTCAACATAACGGGTATGATGACCTAAATTATTCCACAAAACTCTTGATATATTTTGGCCATAATTGATTCCCGACAAGTCGGTAGGAAACAGGTAACCCTATCTGTCGTTTTAACATTCCAATCTACTGAATTTTGTGCTTGCCCGACAAATGAAATAAGAAATAATCAGATAATAGTAATAAAATAAAACAAAACAAAAAAGAAAAGGAGGTTCAACGAGACGAAAGGATTACTACGAGGCTTCAATCGCTTAACGTCGATCACTCCTTTTAGGGTTAAAAGGTAGACTGAGGTGCCTGGTTTGATTTCTGGCTTTTCAAGGACCCGTAAAAACCGCTTCCAATAAAGCGCGCTAGTTAGTGCAGCAGAAAGTAATCTCACCTGAGGCTGATGCTTGTCGCCAGTGAAAAAGCTACGGGTCCGTGCGGAGAGTTTTGAAGCGCCTGGGAGTGACAAACTCTTCAAAAGAGTCTTCGGCGGAGGGAAATCCGGATAAACCAGTTTCATGACTTGTCCAATTTGAAACTGATATCGTGTCTCTAATGAAAGTGAAGCTGATTGATAGCTGGAGGAGTTCAAAGGAACAAAGAACGCTTTTTTTCTTTATTTGGTTGTTTAGTGATTTTTCATTCACTTTCGAAGGCACGAAAACTAACACCTAACCGAAATTGTCACTGTTGAACTTCAAGACCAAGTTTTATGAAGCGTTTTCGTACGTTTCTGTTCTATTTCTTATTGATCTTAGGGGGGTCTACTGCGGAACGTTACTAACAGCTGGCCTTTGTTGTTCCACAGATCATTATACCCGGGGGGTACTCCCTTATATGGGCTATATAGGTATGTGCGGCCCCAAATAGTATGGTTTTTTAGCCGTTTTGGTCTGAAATTGACCATTTTGGTCTGAAATAGGTATGGTTTTGGGCACTCTAGTCTTGAATTGGGTATGTTTTTTTTTAAAGAAGCTACTTCTTCACCATTAGGCGATAAGACCATCAACAAAAGCCCTTCTCAAATTATGTTTACGCCAACCGTGTACGTGAAATAGGTCTGAAATGGGGCATCGAATTTTTGGTCAGGTCTGAAATAGGGCAGGAAATATGGTAAGGGTTTCAGGAAGCTGGTCGCACACCCCCAGCCAATTTTTCTGGGAGAACCCCCGCGTCATTATATGATATACAACAGGCATATAAGTAAGACTGAGTGGAGTCCAATTCGGTCTGTAATCATACGAGTGATAACAAAATCGGACGACCGTGCAGCGGGAGTCCGATTTGTTTATCACGAGTATGATTATAGACCGACAGACCGAATTCGACTCGAAATCTTATTACCAATTAATCATAAAAGTTACTTAACCCAGACAAAACAATATGCTCATTGAAAGTTAAATTGGCATCTAATATAATGCCATCAAAGTCTCTCGCAGCCTTGACGGGTTCTGAATTCCTTCCCCAAAAGATACAGAATTCGCCTGTCGTATTATGTGTGGCGCAAAAAAAATTCGATCGTATAACTCCTTTTTTAAAAGATCTGCGCTGGCTTCTTAGTTAGGCAACAGCTTTATTACCGGCTTGCTGTCTTGGCTTACACAACACCTGGGCTTATAAGTTCATGACGGGATGCGCTCCGCCGGCAGAGTATTTAGCATCTAAGCTTCTTCGAAGATCTGCCATCTCGACAAGGACCACCAGGAGTTCCCAACTCCTGAATATACCTTTTTTCGCCCTGCCAGTGGCCAAAAGACATTTCAATATTGAGCGACTTCCATGTGGAGCAAGCTTCAGCTCGCACTCGAACAGACGTTGAGAATTATCAGGGGCACCCAACGAGCCAAATCAACCAAAAGCTGTAGAAAGGCACTTTTAAGTACCTTGCGGCGTTTGGAGTCTGTTTAAAGTGATATTTTCATAAGCTAGAAAAAGTTCATCTCTTCGGATTCCCTAGCTGAAAGTTTAATTACCCGAAAATGTTAGGGAACAAAATCTTCCTTTGAGAAAATGCAAGCTGAAATGAACTTTTCCCGAGCTTTCTAGGGAACTATTTTCTTTCCGAAAATGCTAGCTGACGTTTTTGACTGCCAAAAACAGCAATTACGACCTTTCCGAAAATCTCAGGGGCTATGATTTCCCAATTGCGAATATTTTAGGCCACGTTTTTGTTACGAAAATCCGAGTGCACTCTTTAACCGACGCCGAAAACCCAAGGTGAATTACCCTCCACCGAACAGATATCTACCGAAAGTTGTCGTTGGGTGCCCCTGAATTATCAGGGGCACCCAACGCCACCTTTCGGTAGATATCTGTTCGGTGGAGGGTAATTCGCCTTGTGTTTTCGGCGTCGATTAAAGAGTGCACTCGGATTTTCGTAACTAAAACGTCGCCTAAAATATTCGCAATTGGGAAATCATAGCCCCTCAGGTTTTCGGAAAGATCGTAATCGGCTGGTTTTGGCAGTCAAAAACGTCAGCTAGCATTTTCGGAAAGAAAATAGTTCCCTAGAAAGCTCGTGGAAAGTTCATTTCAGCTTGCATTTTCTCAAAGGAAGATTTTGTTCCCTAACATTTTCGGGCAATTAAACTTTCAGCTAGGGAATCCGAACAGATGAACTTTTTCTAGCTTATGAAAACATCACTTTAAACAGACTTCAAACACCACAAGGTACTTAAAAATGCCTTTCTACAGCTTTTGGTTGATTTGGCTCGTTGGGTGCCCCTGAATTATCGCTTGTCTAGAATGGCCTCTAAATCTGACAACTACTTAATTTAGACTTTTAGGCCGTGGGAATCTCCACCGTGAACAATGCACCACTAACAACGATAATTGCTTATATTCAGTATTAAGACGATTTTAATATACTTTTATTGCTTAAGTTTTAGTTAGCTTAAATGTACTAGCGAACCCATAAACGGCAACGCTTTCATCACCATCGTGTAGAAATAACAGTTATTGTATGGTAAATGTTACTTAGCTAGGCTTTTATTGACCCTTTGTACCTTTTATTTTATCCTTTTAGCTTAGTATTACAACATGATAGAAATGCATGTAACATCAAATGGAAACTCGGAAAAAAATCCGAGTTCC
>JAEMWC010000528.1:357500-410000 GCA_016490735.1 Pachyseris speciosa
ACCCGCCTAGCCGGGTCACCCTCTTTCGATGGTAGGGTTACCCTCCTCGGCCGAGCCAACTTTTCTCCATGTAAACACTTTGGCTCGCCCAGCCGGGTCAACTCGGTCAAGGTGAGACAATCAGCGCATGCGCGAGAGCTGCTGGCTCGGGAAAAAGGGTCAACTTTTTCTCATATAGACGTTCGCTAAAGTTGACTCGGCTGGGAGGGTGACCCTCTTACCCGGGACAACTTTTCTCCATATAAAAGGGGCCTAAGTAAGGAAAAATATAAAGTCAAATCCAGAGGTACAAGAAATAAAAACTGCCAAAAAATGACCATGCAACAGGCAGACTAAACAAACCCTTATGTCGATAGATTTTAATAATGAAGGTTTTTCTCTAGGATGCGCTGGCGCTCTTAGAAGCTTTGGACAGACAAAGCCTTAGGGTACAATCAATGGGAATACTTCTTTGTCCCTTATACACCCAAATTTCCCATTGCTTCCATAATGGCCTGTTGTCAATTTTGTTGCTCTACCATGTCTACGGCGTAACCCTAAGGGCTGACTGAAACTAGTTGCTGGGGGAGATAGTTAAGTTAAGGACGGAACTTTCAAAATGTCTTAGAAGAGGGCGACCCTGAAACGTTGTAGATAGCTTCACAGGTGCAAATTTCTTCCCAGTATATATAGGTGCGTTTTCCTCCGTCTTTTTCCACCGCCATAAAAATCAATGCTTAGATTTTTTTTCAAATCAATTCTTAGAGGTTCCCAGTTTAGCATCAAAATTTTGGTCTATTGTTATGCGACTTATGAGTGCTAAATGACTGGAAAAAAAAGAGAGAGAGAGAGCTTACGGAGACTTGGTTCTCTTCCTTCCTTTGTATATTACTGATGATGATACCGAAGGATCTCCCTCCACAGCTTAGCGAAATACGGCAAAATATCACTACCAAACAAGCTCAATTTATGTCCCGAGGCTTTTGTTTATCGTCTTTGTCAGCTGTTTTGCATTTTACTGTTTTACTCCTTCAAAAATATTCGTCACAACGTAAGTTATGATTTCGGCAGATACTTCTGTATAAATTGCTTTGAACGTTCTAAATATAATTGAGAAACAAGTACACGCCAAAACACCCGTTTCCGTGCAACGGAAACAGTTCGTTTATTGTTCGGCAACCTCCGCCGACAGTCGTAACGTGTCGGAATCTTATTACGTCATCTCGCACACAATTCTTCGTGTACGAGCAGCGCATAAAATTTTAATTTGCTGCTGTCTTTGAAGTTGTCGCTTTTTTCCACCATCTTGGCTTTGAGATTTCCATCCGAACCATCCTAAACAATCTCACAAATACTAGTCGTCTGGCAATTTGCAGTTGAAAAAGAATACTTCAAGAAAGCATCCGTTAGATTCTTTGCTGGAGACAAACACGAGTCGCAGTGATTACGCCGCCAAACGTCACCAAGCTTGTCGCCCATCCGCCATATTGAGTTTGCACGAAAAATTTTGACGTCGAAGGGATTTGCAAGTTTGGGCATTTTCACCGCTTCATCTTCATGACTACCTTTCCAGAATGTCCGACAGGTTTGGGCTTAAAGTAAAGGAAAATGCGGGGAAGACGAAATATTCTTCACTCAACTTAAACCAAACATACAAAGGGACTAAAGTCGAAACCAAGACTTCTTCAGGTTTGCTTTACTATTGTATTTCCTTGATGTTAAGGTTTGATTTCGAAATGTATTTCCATGAAGGTTGAAAACATTTTCTCGTACTCGATCTGCTGTTTGGAGTGACTTTATTTTTGCTTCAGTTGCAATCCGTGAGTCTTTCAACGCGGCTTCCGGTTTGGCGGTCGTTACGTTGTACACTTGTTTTACAACAACGTTTTTGTGAAAAAATCGTTTTATTAGAATTGATCGACTTTTCGCCCACAGGGACCGCTCGTCATGGGCTTCAGAGCCTCGGAAAAGTCGGTGCAAGTCGTCGAATTCCACCTCCTGCGAATCTCCCGTCTTTAAAAAGCGAAAACTCCGGCAACGATCCTACTGTTTCTTTGGTTCCCAGTGGTGGTGGAGGATGGGGCAGTACGAAGGAGAAAGCTTCGGAAAATCCTCCAGCAACTTCACAACCAGCACTTCCAAGTTCTACGCCATCGCAGGCAAATGTGCCAACTTCTCAGCCGCCGCTATTGCAGCCGCAGCGGCCTATACCTCCGCCATCTCATCCACAACAACCACAACCACAATCGCAAAACTCGGGGCAGACACAAACTCAGCCGGTAAAACAGCCAGAATCTCAGGCAAAAACATGGGGCACTGTATCATCAAACGGGGCTGGTGGTCCAGGTGAGAAAAAGAAAAAATTATATTTCCTGCTTTTATTGACTCTTTATTCGTACTCCGGAGTAATTACCGGACTGTAGCTAGTTTTGTTTGGCAAAGGAGAAGTTTTCCAACATGATATACAGTTACTTTGCATGTTGTGGATGAAAATTTCCTCATTAAGTGCTTCCGTGTTCAGTTGGATTAATTAATCGAAAGAAGGATATCTTCAAACGAACAGTTTCCCACTGTTTAACCCTTTCACCACCAAGGGGGACTTAATAGATTTTACTCTGTCTAATGCCAAACGGTTACTCGTCAAAGGGGAGGCCTTTGGTGGTGAAAGGGTTAAGAGTGACTCTGTAACGACCGAGTGAGATTGTAAAAATGTGGCACAAGGTTGAAAAATTGGGCCCTTTAATATTTTTCCACAGATAACCTATGGTATGCTACGAATCGTGATATAAGTTTTAAGTTCTAGAGTTGTTACATTTTTTGAGAAAATTTCGAAAAACCATCAACCCGTGAAGCCGAAAAATCACAGAAATGAGGTCAAATTTCCTGATCGGAGAATTGAACTCGCATGAAGGCGCATAATAAATTATGGTTTTCCTTAGGCTATAATTTCATTTAGGAGGTACTGCTAAGCTGCAAGGAGAGCAAGCGAAGAGAAGCGAAATTTCCAAACTTTGAAAATCAAAAATACTATACCGTTTTCAAACATCTAAAAGCATGCTCGGTATTACTTAGAATTCTTTCAAAATTCAATTCTAGCAAGTAAAAGAGAAGTATTTGAACGTGGTATAATTGTTTGCTTTGGAAAAATTACTTCTGCAATGAGCGACCCCATGGAAGTTGACCCAATTTGACCTTCATAAGTGATTTTGATTAACTGTGAATGTAAACAACTCGACTTGCAACATCCAGTCATTTGTGCACTAATCTTGTTTGTTCATACTTCACGGAGAAGACAGAATTATCTTTTCTTAAAAGCAATGGTTTGTTTGATGGTTTTGTTTTTACTTTTTTTCAACGTGGACAGTAAGAACATAGTTTACGATGATGGTACTGTCTTGGCTGGATCGCGCAAAATTTAAGTTTAAATAGTTTCAATCCAAGACTAAAAACTGGTGTAAATTTCTAATCAATCCAATTTAAAGGAGTATGGTAGAAAGGAAGTACATTCAAATTGCTTGGAGTTTAAATTGAAGAAGTTGAAGGGTTTATATGGATTTATAAAAGATATCTGGTCACTCTTCCAGATCTACTGCGTTCAGCTTCAACCATATTCTGCTTGTGGGCTGCGCGTGAGAAGCCGTTGTCTTTCGCATTCTCATCTTCCTACTCCTCACTGTCACTGTCCTCTGAATCGCCAGCTATGACTTTTTGGCGCTTCACCATTCACACTGCTAGTTATTTTTACGACACGTTACACTTGCCACTAACTATAAATCATATCTTAATGAACTTCTTTTCGCTGTCCTATGAAAATGTGGTTAATTTCCGAGTACAGTACCGCCCAAAAGTAAGTTGCCAGTCGCGTCGCGTTTCCTGCGCTACGCGAATTGCGTCGCGCGCTACGCGATTCGCGTAGCGCGAGACTCACTGAAGCGAAAATTTTTGGCATAAATTTCGGATGATTTTACAACGCGAAATCAATTAATTTCGCGTAGCGCTTTACGAATGCAGCTATTGTTTCAATCGAATACATGTCGTTCCCTTCTATGCAAATACAGACAGCATCATGGAGTTCATCACGAATTGAAATGGCGCAGTTCTCTTGTAAACAAACCGACGAAGATCGATTGCGAATGGTTACTGTTCCTCGGGTGTTCCTTGCTCCCGCTTAAGCGCTGAAATGACAACTTTTATCGGTTCTGTCGTCAATACGATATATGGTCGTGTTTTCTGAATTCGTTAGGAAAATTAAGTGCTAGTTCGCCACAAGCAAATGGCCATTGGCAACTGTTTGCTGTATTTTGCTTTCAGATCACAAAGCGATGCAGGCTAAAATTTGCATAAAACCGCAAAAGCTACTGGCTGTGTAACGTGAAACCTTCCACTCAGTAAACATGGCACAACACTCGTTTAATAATCATTACTCGCTTGAGAAGCCGTGGAAAACCCGAAGCAGAACAGACTTTATTTCATTTCCTTCTTTTTGAACGATTAATCTCATCATGTAGAAATTGGAAGTTCATCTGGCTGATGAAGTTTGAGTAGTTAATTAAGACTTCAGAAACGTATGTGAAATGTTTATTCGACACGCCGGCACTCAATCATATATTTTCTAGTTTGCAAGACCGAAAAACATTTTCCTGGGCATATCTTTGTAAGGTTGTGCTCCAGGAGAGTGTGTCCGCGTAAAAAGATTTGCTGAAGAGGACGGTAGTTCGGAAGCCTTGCACGTGCTGAGCTTACTTTGGTTGATTGATCGATGAAGAGAACGATAAGCTTATCTCATGGCTCGATCTTATCATGTAGATCTGGCAAGGCGAAGTTTGTTATTCAACACGTGGCACTAAATCGTATGTTTCTACTTCGAAAGGCCTAAAAACATTTTCCTGGGCATATCTTTGTAAAGTTGCGCTACAGTAGAGTTTGTCCGCGTAAAGAGTTGCTGAAGGAAGCGTCACACGTGCGGTCTATCGATCAATCGAAAAGAACGAACAGCTTATCTCCCAGCTCGTTTACCCCTAAATCGCTGTGCCAACTCTATGTTTTGAGCTTTTTTGAGGTACATAAACGAATATTACCATATACCTATTTGCGTTTAGTAATAATCCGCATTAAACTTAGAGTACCCTCAATAAAGACACTCGCAAAACAATTTTACGTGTTTCGCTCCGTCGAAACTACGCATACGAAAAGAAACATCCCAAGTGTGTAAACATTTTCGATTTTCAAACGGCTAACTAAAGTTGTCAAGAATCAAATGAATAGAAAGCTTTAACAAAAGTTAAGCATCAGTCACGAACGAGCCGAAATTATCGGCGGGTTGATGTTCAGTTTAGGAAGAAGCTTGAATTCGAGGGAAGCGAATTAATTAGATAGTAGCCGCACTCACTGCGGTAGAATTCCTCTGTGCAGTATGTCTCCACTTCGAAAGACCGAAAACAGAAAACCACGTTCATGTGCATCATACTGTGTATATAGTTTTCTTAAGTTGATCATGTCGATCTCAACCTAGCCAAGTTTCGCCGCAAAAATGGTTTGACACAAAATTTTGAAGCTTAGCACGCGCTGCCGTTCTCCGGCGATCGATCGATCACACATATTCATTTCTTCTTAGCGGTCTTTTGCAAACACTGGAAATCGACTATTGAAATCGGCTATTCTTACTTTACAATGGGCATCTTAAATCGCGCGAGAGCTTCAAGCCAATTTACTTACAGTTTCTACAACATCGCGCGCGACGCGATTCGCGTAGCGCGCGACGCGAATCACGTAGCGCGCGACGCGAATCGCGTAGCGCGCGACGCGATTCGCGTCGCGCGCGAGGGTGGCAACTTACTTTTGGGCGGTACTGTACCATAGGTCTTGGCTAGCAGAGGAGGAGGCGTCTAAGTTAAAAAATAAGTTTTCCCACTTTGAGCAATCACATGGGAATTCCTTTTAGCTTGCGTAATAGGCGCAAATGTGTTATGTCACTTCAGGACAAAAGGAATGAGAAGAGGGAAAGCAGGAAGCGAAGCGAAGTGAGAGGAGAGCGCGCACCGAGTGCGGGAATACAGCCCCAAATTTCAGACTAGTTCTCTTCAAGCGACACTCTGAGTCTTTGCCGTGTACCCGATTCTCTAAGAAAGTCCTATAGCTTGCATGTACTGACGAGCGGTTCTCATGATAAGTATAAAAAGACCACCTTCTAAAACATTCGATTGTGGATTATAAATACTGGAAGCAGCTTTCTCATTATTGTTATTTATATACAATATTCTTAAACAGTGGCACTTAGGAAGCACATAATCAGATAGCATGATAGCTCTCTTGAATTTAGGAAACGTGTATATACAGATAAAAAAGCTTTTATGTAGCATACAATCCATGCCATCATAATTCAAGTGTCAACTTCTTCTTTTAAGTGACCTAGGCCTGTTATGACGGTTTTACGGTGAGCACGATTGGGACCTGTGCTGAGATCTCCACGATCTTAGCCTGCGTAGCTGGTGGTTTTGTTCGGAAGCGCTCGAGCGATCTTTTGCCCTCCACCCTATTTTCCTCACGCGTGCGCTCCTCAACAGAAACTGCGAGCTACGCAGGCTATTGAATATAGAGAATCAAAAACATTGCTGAACATTGACTGCAAAAAGCATTAATTTTACTATGATATTTATATAGTAAAATTGCAATGTATTCTCCGCCTCTTGAGATCATTATTTTATTATTATGCTCGGGTATTATTGCACGATCATCGGGATTACACACCATACAGTTGTCCCACTGTATTATAGACAAAAACCGTATGTTGCGCTGAAGATATATTACAGAACTTACA
This sequence comes from Pachyseris speciosa, assembly GCA_016490735.1. NCBI lineage: Eukaryota > Metazoa > Cnidaria > Anthozoa > Scleractinia > Pachyseridae > Pachyseris > Pachyseris speciosa. The sequence continues at coordinate 364,297 of JAEMWC010000528.1, forward strand.
CCACCATCAACCTAATAAAAACTGCAATGAACTGTACCGACCGACTGCTGGAGCGTCTTCGAGAATGGTGCTGTGAACGCTCCGGAGAACAGGAATAGATACCAATACGCGAAATTTAGCTGGCAAATACGAAATACAATAAACTTAAGCACATCAGTTGCAAAGGAGCAGTAGAATCACCATACCGTCGATCCCGACTCTTCTTCAGTTTCCCCGTGCATCAATACAGTATATAAAATGATGAAACCACAGACCACATGTAAGCAAGTACTCTTGAGCGTGGAGGTATCCCATTTCTCAGCAAGTTGAAGTTCACCACACCAGATGTGCAATTACCGTATTTATTTGACTATAAGCTGAGCGATTTTTCCATTTAATCGTATCTATAACAAAATTCTCGATCGTGATTGGTTCTCCGCTCACCTATTTGTCACGTAATCGACGCGCGATCACGTGGGTGTCCAATTACAGGTATCCAATTTGAACTTTTTGTAATTGGACACCTGTAATTGGATACCCACGTGATTTTCACGTCAATTACGCGCGCTTTAATGGCTTCCTTTGCAAACGTTTCCTGCAGTTTTCAAAACATGGAAAGCGCTACAGACGTTTTCGCTCAAAAGACCTTCCCAAAAGAAATTTTTAATTCCGAAATTTGTTATAGATACGATTAATTAGTAATTGGACCTTGAAATTTGTTATAGATATGATTAATTAGTAATTGGACCTTGTGTCGTACAATTCAGGGAGTAATCGCGCTCGTATTTTCAAATCAGCCGAGCGCGAAGAAATCACTCGCGCGATTACTCCCTGAATTGTACTCCACTCGGTCCAATTACTATTACAAGTTAAACCACCGAGAGTAAATTTTCCACCAGAGAAGGGGGTTTGGCTTATAGCCGATAATTTTCGGGGGGAAAAAAGTTCAAAGACCCAAAGACAACAATAAAAATGAGAGCCAAAAACAAGTTTTCTGTGTTATCATTGACTTTTTTATATGTGGTGGCTCGTAAAGGAGCCATTTGCTAGTTTTGCTTCAAGGAAGGTTTCATCAGTCATTGTTGACATCACACTTAACCTGTTTGTTGCTTCACATATCCTACTATAAGCTTGTTATCTCCACAGAAGTCGTCACATTTCCTGCGAATTAATTGGGTCTACTTTGTGATGTTATTTGTGGAAGAAATTCTTCAATAAACTTGAGCAAAACCTTCCTGTTTCTGCTTTTGGGATCAAGCACAACCGAGTGTGACTCAAAGCACGTTGCTGGCTTGGTAACCTCTCACTCACCTAGCCTGCCAGGTCATACAAGATGGCAGGTCGCTTACAACTTCGATCTTCGATCGTGTTTTGGAAGTGTTTTGAGTTTTTTTGGCATAAAAAGGTTCCAAACATTTCCTAAAACTTACAAGGTTCATTAAAATTCCTTTGTGGTGAAGGTATGGCATTGAATTTTTTAGATTTTCAACATAATTCTTGCTGAAGTGTGGCACACAATCCATGCGTTTTTTTTTTTTCTTCACGGAACTTCAGCATTCGATTTTCAAGCCTCGGCTTATAGCCAAGAGTTTTCCAGTTTTTTTTGGTGAACATCTGGTCACTACTCTACTTGCTAAGTTTAGGGTCTCGGCTTATAGATGAATAAATACGGTAGTTAAATATTGTTTAAGGCTACTGTCAGTCCCTCAAAAAATTACTGATCCCAGATCCCTGGGCTGTGATCCCTGACCCCAGGGATGTGATCCCTGATCCCATATACCTCCTTACAACCCTGCCACTGACTATCCCGCTTAGGTGAGTTGTATGTAAAGGCGGGCTATGTTTTAATCCTCCTAGCCGGGTAACTCGGTTAGCCGAGGCACCCTCCCTCCATGTAAACAGGCCCTAAATGTGTTCACGTGTAAACAACGATTCAAAGTATTGCATCAAAAAAATAAATAAATAAAAATAAATAAATAAAAAAAACCAATACGCTAAATTTGTATGTTAGTAAGGAAGAAAACAAAGACATGATCAAAAGCAAGGCATAAAATATTGACGCGGATGTATTTGCAGCACGTGATCACTTACATGTAAAGATTGCGTGACATCGATCACATCTTTGAGTCTAATATTCAGTTAAATATTAGTTCCTTCAGTTGTTGCCTCTTTGCATCACAAATGTTTAATACAAACCTCTGTAGATACCCAAAGACTCTTGATATGCAACACATGGATTCATTTACTGGGAAAATATTGCACAAGGCGGGGAAAAATGCCGCTGAAGTATAAAAACAGTAAAAACGCCAGTGCCTGAGGGCAGCAGCAAGACAGTTAGGAAATGTTAGCGAGGAACATTGAAATTATTTGCCCTCAAACACCCATTTTGAAGGTAAGCTGTCACCGAGGTATTACCTTAGGTGGGTTTACTGCGTAGTGTTAATGGGAAATGGCAGGGCTTTTCAATGGTCTGACGGTATAGTATTTTTGATTTTCAAAGTTTGGAAATTCTGCTTCTCTTCGCTTGCTCTCCAGGAATTGGGAATTATAATTGTCAGCCTAAAGTATCATCAGAGCAGCTTAGCAGTACCTCCTAAATGAAACTATAGCCTAAGGAAAACCATAATTTGTTATGCGCCTTCACGCGAGTTCGATTCTCCGATCAGGAAATTTGACCTCATTTCTGTGATTTTATGGCTTCACAGGTTGTCAACAGTTTTTCAAAATTTTCTCAAAAATGTAAAAACTCTAGAACCTAAAACTTATATCACGCTTCTTAGAATACCATAGGTTATCTATTGACAAAATATCAAGGGGTCTATTTTTTCAACCTTGTGCCGCCCCTCACACGGTGTTTACCGAGAGTGTCTCTTAAGGCTTGATTATGTCACGTTTTCAAGTGTAAACCATTTTTCTTTCTCCTCAAAAGTCGAAACATTGGTGCTATTGTTTGAAGGAGTTATGGCGTATTACAATATTATTTTGGGCTAAGCGCAGCTAATTTGCATTTGTCAGAATGCGGCATATGGTAGCATATGTTATGACAGTTGTAATACAGGTATTTTTTGCTTAATTATGTTCTGAAGTATACAAAATACTTCACTGAATAATGCACTTAACACATGAGCTGGTGTCATTAGCTGAGATTTCTGGTACAAAACTGACAAGTGTGGGAATATGTTGTAATGCACTTTTCATGTATTGCTATGCTTATCAGTAAAAGTGAGAGTTTTTGGAATCATATCTGAGATGTGAACTGCATGCGTAAAGTTGTGATTTTGATTTTGGCTTTCTGTTTGCTAATTTTTGTGCTTTTTTTGAGCACAGTGTGTTTTAACTGAGCATCCTGCAATATTTTCCTCTGTAATGAAAAATGTACCTTTTATGATCTTACCATTAGAAACCTTCTGGTGATGTAAGCTTAAAGTTTATTGTGTCTAACTTGTTTTGGAGTAACCCTCCAGCAACATCAACAGTCCTGTTCATGTGTTTTCTACTCAAAACAAGTATAACTGTGTAAATGCATTTCTGCACTGCACTAAAAGTCACTTTTATTTTGGGCCAAATAGGACATTTGTGACCCTCCATACGAAAACACGTCTTATCCACAAAAGCGTTTTTCAGGGGGTTTGAGGTCACTCTGAAACCATTTGGAAACCCAGTTTCAGAGGGTTTGAAACCCTTTTGAAACCCTTTGGAAACCCTTTTGAAACCCTTTGGAAACGCTTTGAAACCCTTTGGAAACCCTTTTGAAACCTTTCAGAAACCCTTTGAAAACCCTTTTGAAATGCTTTGAAACCCTTTGAAACCCTTTTGAAGCACTTTGAAAACCATTGGAACGTGGAGTCACTTTGGAAACCCCTTAGAAATGTTTCACGTACTCTTTGAAAAGCCGCTCCAAGTTTGCGTTCACCATCCACTGCAGGCGAATGCGCGAAAGCACTCCATGTTATAATTTTTGTTTTCGCAGAAATCTTATTTTGTTGTATGACTCCGTACTGATTTATTTGTAGTTGTAGAAAGATCAAAAGATATGACGCATGTGAAACTTCTTCTAAATTTCGGCGTTACAATGCATTTCAACGCTTGCCATTGATTCGTAACGCATTACGTTTACCAACGAACCCGGGCAATTATTTCAAATGTTTCAAAATGATTTGCCGACGTTTTTCAATGCATTGGCAATGTTTCCAAACACTTTTGTAACGTTAAATAATTGTTATGCCTAAAGTTCAACACAGGACGCGTATGATTATCATTAACGAACAAAACTGAAACACTCTTTGTTTGTCCAGTTGTAAAAGCAACAGCTCAGTGTCAACTCTTGAAGTTTGAAACGTGCATTTATTTTTTCCCATCAATGGTCACTGGCATGGTGATATTATTGCCGGTTTGTCCAGTTGTAAAAGTGACAGCTCAGTGTCAACTCTTGAAGTTCAAATCCGTGTTTGAAACGTGCATTTAGTTTTTCCCATCAAAGGTCACTGGCACGGTGATATTATTGCCTGTAACATTATTTGTTCAAGACTACTTCTACTGACAATTGTTATATTTTCAAAGTAAGATCTCAAATGTCTGGCTTTTTGTGACATTGCGTGATTGTGTTTAGCTTTATCTGAACAAACATCTACAGGAAAACGGTAGAAAATATTTTATCAGTGGCAGATCTACGTCATGTGCTAGGCAACCGGAGTGATCATATGTCACTCGCTCAAGTTTGTGGTCACGTTTGAGTGCCACGTTTCGAGATTTCTTTGCCAGTATAGCAGTTTACCTTTTTGGTACAATGTTAACATTAACGAACGGCGCTTACATATTCTAAGCCAAACAAAAAAGTCGTTTTTGAGCCCATGTCAAGTTCTCCGAAAGCCAGTTGAGAGCAAGCCGAACCAATGTTTTGTTTATTTAACCTTTGTGATCTGAGAAAATTCTGAACTGTTTGGTAACACTGATTTTAACAAAAGCGCGTGATAGAAAGTTTGATTAAACTTCCTATCTATATGCAGAGAGCATTTCACCATTTGAATCACTGAATATCCCAAGTAGAACCGGAGAAATAAATTTTTTTTCATTACTTGCCGTGACACCTCAGAAGACAATAAGAGTTGACAGAATGCCGACGCCGAAAGACAAAACAATTCCAAGCAGAAAAACTAGCTAAGAGTACAGAACGCGTCATAGAACCCTTGATTAAACTCCCTATCTATAAGCAGAGAGCATTTCACCATTTGAATCACTGATTTATCCCAATTAGAACCGGAGGAATATTTTTCCGGCACTAACCGTGACAGTATTGTGTTACCACTCACGCGCCAAACACATACACACTCTTGAACACTGAAAGAGCTGAAAACCATGAAAATCAAATGGTCGCATCGGCTTCTCATGTTTTGCAATCAGAATATATTTCGTGTAAAGAAGCGTTTAAACATATAACAAGCGGTTTCGTCAGTTTCACGGATGAGCGTTTTAGTGAACATCAAAAATATCTTGTTGTCAAAAATTAATTGTGACGTGACGCGGTTGCGGTCAACGGCAGTGAATACTCGATGAAAGGTTTTTGCGTGTTTGAACAGTTCATTGTGTCGACCCCAATATGTTTTCAACAGAAATGTCTTAAAGCCAATGCTAACTTGGAAAGAATTTAACACAACAAACTTAGCTGGAACAGCGCGCTGTAGGTATAATCTAAAATAATCAAGACGCTCTATCACACTACGTTACAAGCAACGTTTCGTCAAGTGGTTTCAAAGCTTTCATAGCAAAGGAAACCCGTTTGGATTGCTTTAAAACAATTAAAAACCCTTTCGTTACTCTTTTGAAACCGTTGCCAACGCTTTTAAAAACCCTTTAGAAACCCCGTTTCAAGGAGTTTCATAGCCTTGGAGACGCTTTGGAAACTCATTAGAAACCCTTTGGAAACCCTTTTGAAGCCCGGTTTCAGGAGTTTGAAACCCTTTGGAAACGCTTTGCAAACCCTTTAGAAACCCTTTGGAAACTCTTTAGAAACCCTTTGGAAACCCGGTTTCGGGAGTTTGAAACCCTTTGGAAACCCTTTGGAAACCCGGTTTCACCCAAATTGCCATGTTTCATAAGACGTGTTTTCGTATGGAGGGTCACATTTTATCCTTACAGGGAATTGAAAACGTACATTCTGTTAAAATTCCATGAATCATGTTACAGTAATTTCCCTCTCTGGTGGAATGTCCAATTTTAATACACCCTCTTTGGATTTCTTCAAACATTTGTCTTTTCCTTAATCCCAATTTGGTATCTTTTTATTAACTTGTTCACTTGACATATATGTGACCCTCCACGGGAAAATAGGTAAAAAGGTGAATGCACGGGCACGCCAAAATGGCACGCTAAACAATAGATAGTGAGCGAAATGACACACCAGTTTTCCAGGAGTGTGTCACACAACACGCTTAATTAAAAATTTCCTTTTGTGTTTATAGCATGCTAAAAACAAAGCAGCGTGTCCAATCTAACAATAAAATGTGCCGAGTTCGCTGCCGTGTGAAATGACACGCTGTTTGGCAAAATGGCACGCAAGTGAGTGAAATGACACACAAGCCGTGTCCACCAGGTTAATTTTTCGCAACTTACGGTGTCCTTGCTCAAGTAGACCCAAGTACCGTCGATTGATTTTTACCCTTTTTGTGACTTTAGTGTTTGCCCTAGCCGATTGTGCCAAACAAGTGCACCGCGGAAAATTCATTCAACTGTTTATGCAGAGTTCATATCAAACGTAATTTGCCTTCACTAGTTTTTGAAGGAAAGTTGGTATTTAATCGAACATAAAACTGAACTTTCTAAAACCTCTTAGCACTTGCTCACCGTTCTTTAATACGTTAGCGGTGTGATGACAAGAAAATAATGGAAAATCCCGGCTTTGCGAATCCGAAGAGTTCGCGCACGCTTTCAAAGAATTCATTGTCTTCATTGATGCCCAGATTTATTCAGCACACACTTCCATAATTTTACAGGCGCTGTACAAAATTCAATTGCTTCTACCAAGAAGCAAATGGCAGATGTAGTCACGAACGTATAAATATTCTGTGCGCTGTTGAAAGGCAAGTTCGCAAAGGATACGCCATGTTGACAACTAAAACATTCCTGATTGGTCGAGCGGCGAAAATAGTCGCTCCTGATTGGCTGAGCACGCCATCTCTACATTTAGTTGCTTCCTCATTTTGTGCTCAACAACAGAGTTTGGATTAAGCCGGGTTGTTTGTGTAGAAAAATACAGGGAAATCAAGCGCCATAACTATAAAGAGAATTCCTGAAGATTGATTTTCGTATCTTATGATCAAAACAGCGAAAGATTATTTGTGTCAAAAGCTATAAAACGCTGCGAGAAGAATGATAAATCATCTCCAGTGACATGCGATTTCCATGATTTCATGGTCGAAAGTTGGATCTTCGACAGCCTCCGAAAAATAAAGCTCATTTATTTCGTCTTCATTCTGAGCTGCTGCACTTCGACCAAAATATTAATTTCAAACAAACTTCAGCTGACAAAATGCGTGTTGCGTTACCGTATGCAAACGAGTGACCGGCTGTTTTTTCCTGTTATGCAATTATTTCATGTCTGCTCGCAGATTAATCCAGTTTGGACCAACAGATCATAGTTTCAGTGACCTTTTTAATTAAGTGATGTGTAGCCGTTTTAAATGTAAACATTTAGCATGCAACTGCTTGTTTTTTGTTATTCAAATTTTGCAAACTATAGATTTTCATTTCGCGATACTTGCGCGAACTGCCGTCTTTCATCACGTTTCATTCCAGTTTGTTTTGCAAAGTATAATAAGCCACTGACCGGCTTGGTCAGTGAAAGTTTTTGCTTTATACTGTTTGTTTCTTGGTCTTCTTTGTGTAGTGAGTAAAAAAATGGCACAAGGTATATAGAGGATATTACATGCCCGGACGGAGATACGAAATGTTGAGAAATATTTCACGAGTCGCGTTTAATCTTTTTTCTCACTCATCGTCTTTCGAGCTTTGATGAGTTTACCGTGCATTATTGCTCGCGTGTCTTTTGGCACGTGTGTCATATCGCACGCCTAGCGTGGCATTTTGCACAGTGCTTTAGATAAAGGCTTTTGCGTGGCAAACAATAGCACTGTGACACTCTTTGTTTTAGTCATTAAATATGCGCATATCTGTGCCATTGTGACACACTTAGCGTGCCGTGTCATCGCACGCGTGCCCGTGCAATCACCTTTTTCCCTGTTTTCCCGTGGAGGGTCACATATTTAAGTGTCAATAAACTGTCTGTTATGGTACTTCTATAAAAGTGTTAAACACTAATGGATTATTGAAATGTCCATCTTTGGGGTGAAGTAAAACATTATAAACATGTGTCATTTAATATACACAAAATATTTAAGTGATCTGGACAGTTTTATTAAATCATTGTTCTCATTTACCTTACAATTCTACATTTTTAAGTTCACATTTATCTTTAACCATTAAGAATCAGTGTAAACATCCTAATAGTTGCAAATAAGTATCTTGCCTGATCAACATTCTGGCGACACCACTTAACTTTCCACAGTTGATAAAATAAGACAGTATTACTATTGAATTTACTTCTAGAATATTAAACCATGGCTAATAGCTAATTGTTTAGACCATTAACATGTGAACTACACTTCAAATGTCTGTTATAGTTAACTTGCATGTACAGTATTTCATTCAACATCAAAAAAATATAAATTTCAGTGCTTTAAACTTATGAATGCTGCTCCTCCTCAAATAATTGCATAAATTGCGTTCATAACTGCGAGGATCGTTCTTCATTTGATTTCATTTCTGCAGTTCATATATGATTCATTTCATATATTATTCACACTCATTTCTTTCACGAACCCACAATTGACCTGCTCCCAACGTCAGTGGCTTCATAGCTCAGTTGGTTAGAGCATCGCCCCGGTAATCGCGAGGTCACGGGTTCAAACCCCGTTGAAGTCCTGAATTTTTTTCAGGCTTCTTTTCGCAATTGAAGAGGCTAGTGGAAAACCCTCCTAAGTGACTATTTAAGTCAAAAATTTTTTCATCAAATTTCCTGATTTTTTGCATATGACCTTCAATTTAGTTATTTATTTATATTTATATTTTACTTATTTAAATTGGCAAAAAAAACAGCAAGGCATTGTTAAGTAAGTAAATTGAAGGCCATGTGCCAAAATTGGGCACTTTTGACGAAAAATGTTTTTGACCTAAATAGTCACTTAGGAGGGTTTTCCACTAGCCTCTTCAATTGCATAAATTGCGTTCATAACTGCGAGGATCGTTCTTCATTTGATTTCATTTCCGCCGTTCATATATGATTCATTTCATATATTATTCACAAAGAAATTACTCTTTCTAAACGGCGCATCATGAACAGCTTTATATCGAATTTCATCCTTGAAGAAAGAGTATTTTGCCGTTTTAATCATCTCTGTGCATCTTGTAGAACCGGAGATATCACTATTTTGTTTCCTGTGACGCTGAAAATTCACACACTGGTGCGAGTTAAAAATAACACAATAGACTTTGCTTGCAAAGATATCACTCTTTTTAAACGGCACATCATAAGCTTTATATCGAATTTTAGCCTTGAAGAAATATTTTGCCGTTTCAATCGTCTCTGCGCGCCTTGTAAAACCAGAGATATCACTATTTTATGTTTGCTGTGATGCTGAAAATTTACGCTCGCTGTTGTTTCAGTTGTGGTGCGGAACAGAACTATTGAAGGCCGTTTTAAACAAACAGTGAGACATCAACTAAAGGAAAACAAGCTATCTCATACATGTGACCCTCCACGGGAAAACGTACACTAACGATCATCAGTTGAACGTTAGAAAACTAACGGTTAGTTAACGAATTGCTAACGGCTTTGAAGTCCTACTAACGCTTAGTACTAACGTTCTAACGCTTGGCCCTGACCTTCTAACGATTTGTTCTAACGGTTTGTTCTAACGCTCTAACGGTTTGTTCTAACGCTCTAACGGTTTGTGTTAATGCTCCAACGGTTTGTGTTAACGTTCTGACGGTTTGTCCTAAAGTTCTAGCGGCTGATCTCCAGTTCTAAAGGATCATAAGTTGTGAACGATGTATATAAGAATTGCAGATGAAATGAATCAAAGAATGATCATTGCAGTTTTTTTTAACGGTTCGTTTTTAGACACTTGTGCGGTCACGTATTACTTATCTCTTTCCTTTTAACAAAGTCTTCAGTTAAGCGGTCGATCGAAACAAGGAAGCGTGGTGCTGCCAAATTCTTTTTGCAACGGGTAAGACTGAGAGCATTCAATGAGGCCTTCCAAGGAGTAGAAGCGACTGCGAAAACATTTGTGAATCTTCTCCCAAAACACCGTCAACTGACAGAAAATTTCCGAAAAAGCAAAGTTTGTGACAGTTACAATTCTCTCGCTTTCAAGTGCGAGACGGAGTCGTAAATTAAACCTGCGACAAAGCGACATCGTCAATTCACTGTGAAGCCGACAGTGTCTTTTGTTGATGTTTGGCAGTTGTCTCAATCCCATACTCTGCTAGTTTCAAAAATTACATAAGTGGATCTTTTCAGTTTGGTGGAAAATTAAAATTAGTCTCTTGCTCACTGGCATTTTTCAGACAAACAACCTTATGCAAATTTTTGTTGAAATTTGATCCACTGGGAATGAAGAGCATATGTGATGAGCATTGTGTGACGACCCAAAAAAGACGAATGTTCGTATGTGTGGAATACCTGATACCTGTGGTATCCCACACTATTGCTATCGACTCTGTAAAAAAAGCTAGCTAACATAATACCTGAAGCTGTTCAACTGAGAACGAAGAAATTTGACTGGAAACTCCGATACCGACCATTCAAAAGTGGTCAGACAATATTGGTGACGCTTGACTGATTACAGCCGATAACGAGAGCTCTAGAGAGAGATAAACTACGTTCTTACAATACTTTTCGCTCCATCTGATGGAAGGATTTTACAAAATATAAACTTATCTATTTTCATTGAAAGTCAAATACAATTGTCGTCGAGTTCTTCAACAGACGCCTTGATTTAGGGAATGGAAGGCTCACAGAAAGCGATGGGAAATATTATTTTATCGGCGGCATGACATGTGCTAGGCAACGAGAGTGGTCATATTTCATTTTTGGCGCATGTGATGATTCGGCGGATATTTCAGAGCAAAGTTTCGAGATTTCTTTGCCAGTTTGGAACTTTGTTTTACCTTTTTGCTACAATGTTAACATTAACTAACAGTGCTTACTCCTGGGGCAAATTCAAAAGAGAGAGAACAAACAGAGAGAACAAAAACAAAACATCGAACTCTCTTAAGCGTCTTTCGAGTTTCATTCATCAGAAACTGTGGAGCGTTGGAAATAAAAGGTTGGGACTTTCTGATTTATGTATGTCAAACTGCATGTTCGTAAAGATTACATCAATCGTCGGTTCGAAAAATGAATGTCTTCCAGAGCTCTAAACTTTTTCTTATCAGATATTTTTCTTATTTGATTCCTTGTAACTTGAGATATGTATTTTTATCTTTTGAATTTATTAAAGACATCTATTCTATTCTATTCTATTCTTAATGATCAAAGCAAGTTATTTCGATATCACTAGCAATGAAATGCACGGTTGGAGTTCAAGACAAGAGAACAGAAAGAAAACAATGCCAAAAGCATATGTTTATATAACAAAACTAGGCATGCTATGGCCACTGAGTGTTTGGATATAAATGGCCTGCGACCGTAAGTAAGGAAATAAGACATTCCCTATCCTCAGGAGCTTTAGACAAGGACCCCAAAAGCAACTAATTTGTTTGAGCAAAGGATTGGATCAGTCAACAATGAATTGAATCCCTTATCACATGATGAGTACTGCGTATTGATGCATCTCAGGTTAATCGCAACATACATTCACGCCGCAATCGCTAAAGTGAATAAAATATAAACAAAGTAACCAGCAGAGCTTTTCTACCAAAAAAGCCTGTATTTAGACATGCAAGACATTAATTTTGTTTTGGGCGAAAAATATGATCGATTTTCCTGATTAAACTGAGACAGGTACATATTGGATTCTTATCAAAGACAAGATCGGAAAATTTCTGAAATGTCTGAAATAGCTTCAATGGTATGTAAATGAAATGGCCGCAGTATTCTGAAATCTAGCCGCCAGAACACCGATCTTGTTCAGAAAGTCTATATCCTTTGGTTTAAATAAACGATCAGTAATAAAAATTACTTTTGAAAGTAATTCAATATTGTTGTAAAAAACAGTTACAATGCTGTAACATAGCTGCAGATATTTCTTTAGGTCATATGTTTTTCGGGGTGTCACACAACGCTCTCTTTGATGGGAGATTACGTCGAGGGCGGGAATACATCCGTCACAGTAAGTTTGATAGACTCTGGGAAAGAGGTTGCATTACTTGTCAAATGCAGGTTGCAATTAGTGTAGCAAGATGCATCCATGAGGTAGCTCACAGGAGCCTTTGATTTCAAATTGAAGCCCAATTATCTCTAAAAACTGTGGTTACCCCCCAGTTTTTGTTTTGGATTCCAAAAGCACTTGTTAATTAAGATCTGCTGTCATTGACCTTGCAGATGACCTACAGAAAGTTTGTGAAAAAGTTACTGTTGTTTGTGTATGTGTTTGTCTTTTTAACCTGGAAAATGGCTTTTCCTTTTCTGAGTTGTAGGTATGAGGCTAATAATTATTTTTTTCACTTCTTCACTTGATCCTTTGCTTCCTATTAAACTTTTCGTAAAATCTGCTGACCAGTGCATAACATTGGGGTATACACTGTGCATGTGTAAAGTACTACAGTACCGCCTGAAAGTATAAACCCCTTTACCGCGTCATTGCCATGTGACCTCCTCATGACTTTCCCTCTCATTCCTGTGGCAGGCCGCTTTTTTACTGAGGAAATTTTTCGGTCAGGCTCCAAAGTTGCCGCGGGAAAATTAACCAAGGGAGATCTATCAGCTTAATGCATGCGTAGAAGATCATAGGTGGACAGCTAAACGGCTGCAAAAAAACTTGTGAACGGCAGAACTTTCGAACTGCTACACAGTAGTTCTGAATGGCGGAGTGGCAAAACAAAAGCTGTGAATGGCTACAGGTTAAACAGTCGGGAATACATAAATACCTGGATAAATACTAACGAACAGAAAATGACTGGAATTTCAAAGAAAATAAACAAGCAATTGTACGTAAAATGTTTACATTTGAAATGGCTACAGATCACTTTATTAAAGGATGGTGAAACCATGATCTGTTTATCTGGATAAGCCGCTAGCAGACACCAAATATTTGCATACCATGAAACAAAACTTCCACTTATTTGCATATGGTAACGCACAGTGTTTGTATTAGAAGCCGGGACCCGGGTACCAGCACCCATCTACTTTGAAGGGAATACACGGCTTTTTTAGGTGCAAAATTGAAAGCTCTGCCTATCAAATTTACTCAGGGTACCTGGCTACTCCTAATCAGGTCCCCTTTTACTTGAAAATTTAATGAAAACCCTGAGCGCAATGCCCATTTTGTTAGTTCGAAGTTTGTTCGAAATCATTTTCTCGAAGTGCAGCAGCTCAGAACAACGACAAAGTAAATAAGCTATATTTTTCAGAAGCTGTCAAAGATTAAAAATCTTTTAACCTTGAAAATCGTTGAAGACGCAAATCACGGGAGATGGTTATCATTCATCTTGCCTCGTTACTCTTGATCAATCACACCTGTCCACGATCATTTGTTATCTTTGCATTCAAAAGTGTTAAAACTTTTAATAGACACATCGAATGAAAGAGAAAACTTTTACAAGGAAACTATGTGAAGTCTATGCACATACAAGGATTCCTATAATGGCTGTCTGAATCTTTCTCATATGGCGACTCAATACGCTATCTTTAATTATCATGATCAGATAAAACACTAAATTACGGCTGCCTTACACATCACTTCCAGTTGCTCGCCTTTCGATACTTCAAAAGTGATCAACCTAATAGTGCAGTGATCAAAAGCTTTTTTTATTATCAGACAAATAAACCTTGAGTTCGAATGGATGAGAATTTTTCCAAACCAATGACTTAAATTAACCCAAAATCCAAAAGCATTCACCTGGCAGACTTTAATTTGTTTTAACTGTATAAAATTGTCAGCGTGATAGTTGACACAACAAGGCAGCACTTCTTTTAGCGTTGGATTAAACAGTACAAAACAGCTGTAGGTTACTTTATAAGACTTGAAGACTTCCGATTTTACATTGTATGGAGGCTGGCTCAAAAATTATGAGTCCATATGCAAATAGCGCACAACGTAATATTTTTTCTCCATGAATCTTTGCACCTAAAGAACTTACAAAGTCCTTCTGCTTTTTTGACAACTGCAATTGAGCATTGCCTCGTCTTTTCTGCTGCGACATTCCCTTGGCAAAATTGTACCTTGGCTTTCCCGCGGGAGCAAAACTTAATACGGCAATGGATGCACGGCCACAACCCAAGGCAAAGACGAGGTATTGCCTAGTCCCAATGGGTCAATACTTTCAGGCGGTACTGTAGTTGTGTGAAACAAGGGCAAGAAGCCATCCTGTTTCTCTGATGTTTGCCATTTAAAGGTATAACCCTAAAAAATAATCAACAGTAAAACAAGAGGGGATAGAGGTCTTAAAAGCGATGAAAGACTGTGGCATTTGGATTCCCTCAATTTCCTTTACACAACTTAATTTCCATTCAAAAATTGAAGCCCAGTTGCAGACTTAAATGGTTGTTTTAAAGTGCCTATGAAGTAAAGAGTTTGTTGTTCCAGTATGGTAGTTTATCATTTTCCAATTCTTAATATGTAGGTGTTAAGCAGTAAAACATTCACAACACAGAATAAATCAAACCAAAAGTTTTAAATTTGGCACCAAAAAGTGTCTCCATCTTGTGCGTGGCCACGTGATGGTATTACAAAGCTGTGATGCAGGAATGCTTTAGAAGACACAAGTGTCTTGGTATTTCCTACATCGTCAGCATTGTCCTGAGCAAAGATTCATTCCCAGTCCACAGGACATGATTTAATGAATTTTGAGGTTCTTTGGAGGCCGGAAAAAATTTGGCTGTTTTTGATTTTGTCAAATTCCTTTTGTCATTTTGTAATCAAGACACAACAAGCTTCAAAAATTCCAAAAAACAATTTTTTTTACTTCATAGGCACTTTAAGGTCAGGGAAGATGCTGAAGGATGGTAAATGTTGTTTTTAAATTTTGATTTGCCTTTTAAGATTGTTTGAGTGATCATTTAAGTTGAAAGAGTGTTCAATATTGGTACTTTGGCTCGCAAAGAACCCAGCTATTTGTGATCAAATGATCGCTTTCATCAGAGGCAAAGCTAGCCTCCCACACAGATGTCCTCAGGGATTTGTCATGCATTCCTCCCCCATGAACGTGTGCTAAACACAGCTGACAAATACATTCACCAATCACAGGCTGTTTACAGATTTTTGTGAACTGTAACCCTAGTTGCTTGTTAACCTCAGCTGCTGAAAAAAGTTCAGTGTTGATGTAAAAAAAGTTCAGTGTTGATGTAAACATTGTAATATAGTTGCTAGGTTGTAATTCTTTCATATAGTTGTTTTCATCATTTGTATTATATTATTAAGATATTTATTGTCATGCACTTTTCTTCATATTTAGATATAAAGGCACAATATAAGTATTGAACATTATTATTATTATTATTATTATTATTATTATTATTATTATTATTATATCTTTGATGGCTCACACGGTGCCAGATGCTCCGATTCTTTTTCAAAGTTGTTTGTTTTTTATCCTTTGGAGGTTTTCTCTCCCCGATTTTGAGAGCAAGGCACTTTGAATTGGAATAGATGTCAAATAGGCACCAAAATAGATGAAAGTACAATAAGCAAACCGGCTTAGTTTGTTAGTGGCGGTGTATCAGGACTGAATTTCCTTGGCGCTTGACAAAGTGATTCCAGATTGACTTCCTCAACCTTCTGATAATAGGCTGATTTAGCAATGACAACGGGGACTACTTGACAATGGTGCACGTAGATCTAAAAATCGACTTGACCAATGGCAGAGCAGCAAATTGAACACCGGAAGTCGTGTGCAGTCCTTTCCACACAGTCCCACGTCCTCAAATGATGTTCCCGTTCTGTTGCTAAATTAGCCTAATGCAGAACTTTCACCATCATCTCCTTGCAAAGAAATAAGTGGTAGGGAAGGTGACAGGTTTCAGTGATTTTGCATTGGCACGTTTCAGAGTTGAAGGTGTGATCAGCGCAGTATATATAGATTACAGCATAGAAAGTGTGGCGTACGGATTTTTATTCACAAGTTGCAAAACTTGGGAAAATGAACGAGTGAGCGCAGCGAACGAGCGAGTTTTCCAAAGTTTTGCAACCAGTGAATAAAAATCCGTACAAAGCACTTTCTATGCTGTAATTTGTTTATTATACTTATATAACAAGAATTAAACCTATACTTGAAATCAGTTTTATTTTTTCCAATTCAATAAGCTTACATGAAGAACAGCAAAAAATTCAAGACTGATCTACATGACCGAGCATAATAAAAAAACACGTCCGGTTTCCAGGACATCAACAAGGAGAGAAAGAGGCTACACAAGCTTAGATATTACTTCCTATTTAGAAGAACTGAAAAATACGGGAGAATTTGTAAATACAGAGTGTGAAATGTTTTTGCTTGTCCCTAATCACTGTCAGATTCAATCATGTGATGGCGGCGCTTCGCACTGTGCAACAACAAATTTGCACTCTGTTGACTTACACTGTTTATAGAAATGTTGAATGTTCCTCCTTGAATGGTGGCCCGCTTGTTTTTGTTCGATTGTATCTCAAAATCATTTAACGGTAAATCCAGTGGAAGAAAATGGGAAGCCGAAGCCATGTTTTTGAAACACAAACTTCGAGCGGGCACTGAGTTGAAGCCCGCGCTTCTCAGAAGCCATTTCAGTGCTTTGCTCTGATTGGCTAAGTGATTCTACTCTGGATGGTGATTGGTTATATTTTCACATGTGAAGAATGCTGTACGCGAAGCTGATTGGACGTATCGCTTTTTTCACATGTGAAAATATAGCACATATAGAATTCTATTTGCAAGGTTTATTGCTAAAATTCTCGCTATATGTATAATAAAAACATCCACCTCTGTTTTACAGCTGTAGTTGAATCTCGCCGAAGGTACTCACTTCGTTCTTATTACAGCTTTCTTGTATTGCTCCTTTACCTCCCCTTAAACTGCTCGCAGGTCTGCTTTAATTCTTTTACAGCGGTTACCAGTCACACGTGCCCTCCAACAGCTTTTTCCTTTATCGAAAACTAAGTTTTGGTGGACGTCAATCAAATGTATCCATGACAATAACAGGGTTGCTTTTAAATGAACTAATCTCAGAGTACCTAAGTTTCTCTTTCATCTTTACTTGACTCGTCAATAAGCAGAAACTGTTCTGGTTGAAACTGAGAAGTAAATCTTCTGAACCATGTGTCTTTTCGTTCCTCTCGCTCACGGGCAATGATTTGAGGCTACAAATTTACAAACAGTGTATGGCAACCACAACAAATTGAGAACTAAATAATAACCTTTATTACAGGATGAACTACAAAAATTTGACTGCTAATCTCTTGCGGTTTTCAGTACCTTTTTTACTGTCAATCCCATTTGTTGTATAGTTCTGCTGAGGATTTGCACTGCATACGCCTCACCTCTCTCCTACTCCAACCACGTTTGCAACTCGTCAAGATTAGAGCTCTGGATTATCTTATAGCATAACGAATGACAAGAATTTGTACAGCTAAAATAATGTACATCCGTAAAAAATAGATAAAAAGTCAATTTCCACACAACTCGACTCATTTTCTGAGGCCAACGTTTTCAGCTACCTGATATTTTTCGTTTCTTTGGCGGATCGCTTACAGCTCCCGTGTTTATGTACAATCGAATCGCCTTCTTCACAAACATTCTGCTCCCAAAAAGTGTTTCTGCATGCTATGTGATTCAAGGCTGACCTGTTGTCTCGACATAATAATCCTCCATCTCAACGAATTAAACTGGAAACGACTTTGTCAGTAATAACTGAGCGATTTATACCTGCATGATCACAACAATGATTGAACATGGCCGTGAAACTGACACGAAACGAGGTCTATATTGTCATGGAAACATTTGATTGACATCCACCAAAACTTAGTTTTCGAAAATGAGAAAAAATCGTTGGAGGGCGCGTGTGACTGGTAAGCGCTGTAAAGCGCAGTAACCTCTTATAACATTGGGAACAGACAGGCGTTGCTCAAGAAAAACACACCTTTAAAAATCGATTTCCAAGGCATTTCCGATCTGCCCGGTATGTCCACAGAACTCTTGCCAAACACTGGTATGCTCACAGGAAAGATTGTAATGGAACTACAGAGGAGAAAATCATTTCCAATAATTTTTTTGGAGTAACCTGTACTTTGCAGAAAAACATAAATTGCCTCAAGGGGTCCCAAGGGAGCAATTTAAACACAGCTTTTGATTGACATCGCACAGACTTAGTGCCGATTGGCTCTGTAGTAATTTTCACGTGGACTCTGGCTGACCTTTGCTAACAATGGGAATGGAATATGCCTTTTGTTTCAGCAGACGTTCGTTGGGGAGGAAAGATTAGGTGACAAGCGAAAAGAGCGTCTGCGAAGGAGGCAAAGCATTTGCAAAAGCATGTCTTGCTCCTCAAACCAAATTTATTTTTGATTTGAATATATTTTTTTGCTGGAAGAACTTTTTGTTGATTTTGTCTTAACTCACTGCCGTGTTAAGTATGCAAAGTGTTGTTGAGATACACTTAATAAATTTTCATACATGGTTGCAGTGTGATATGTGAGTGGTTTATCATTCATTTTCCGAGTTCACTGTCTCATAGCCACTTTGACATTTTTCAGGCAAGACCTCCTCTCACCAGGAGATGCCATATTTCAATCGGGAATTCCCAGTGCTGGGTGGTGGAGGCTCAGGAGAAAGGATGCCACCGCACATGGAAGAAAAGGACCATCATCAGTATGGCCCAAGGCCTATGATGCGCAACACACGTAAGCATTTCTATTCCAATGCTAGGTAGAAAATCTGCAAGTGTGTCAGAAGAACTTTGCAGCAGTTGTTGAGAAATTTGTTATGAATTTCACTTGTGTTGCTTCCCATGAAGTTATTATGTGTAATCCAAAAAGCATGTTTATCAGTAATTCTGTCAAGCTTGGTTTGGGGGTCATCGTTTGTCAGACAAGGACATGCACAAGTTTGATTCCACATCTGGTTGCAACTATGAAACTCTCAACACTGCTGAAGATAACAGGAGTTTTAGATGACAAGCTCAGTGGAGCCCAAATACACCGTATAATATCAGTGCCAAGATGCTGAGGAAATGATTGTGTATGTTGGAGTGAAACTCTTATGTGATGAATTTGTCTGTGTAAGGCCCTAGTCTTTGTCGCATTGAGTTACTTGATTATTTGTGTGATATCAAGGAAATTTTAAGTGAAGTCGTTACACTTGTTTGTCAGAGCAGTGATTTTGTCATTTAAATTGTGGTTTGTCATTTAAGATTCTGCTCCATACCTTTTAGTGTGTTATAAAGTTTGGCTTGGCTGAAGAATATCATTTGCAATACCAGGGAATTAATATGTGGGGGTGAAAGTAAAGAAAATTACTGGTCAAAACTCTCTGAGCTTAGCAGGTTTCTATGGGAGTAAGAAAGAGTTCAAACATACTGTAAGAGTTGTGGAGTCTACAGACTTGTTTCAAACATCTTTGCTGTAATTGTATTACAGACGAACCTGCTTGGATGGAACGCAGTGGTCCAGGTATAGTAAGAAGTCTTGCACTTTTTGTGGTTGCTGGCAATAATTTACAGTAACCTCTATGCCAGCGTTAGATAGATTGTACGTTTTGGAGGGATATTCCAAATTGAGAGTGAAAACAGTCAGAATTACCTTGACATCTACCCAACTTCTTTTATTTGATTTTCTCCACTGAAATGCGAGTTCTAAACTAAATATCTATCCTTTACAGTCATTAGTTCTTAGAGCCTAATTTGAGCAAAAACCTTCAAGAAAAAATAGCCAGTTTTTACGATAAATATGGCATCTACGAAGGTTGATCGATAGGACTTTGGAGAAGGTGCTGACCAAATGTAGGCAAAATATTTGACTCTGCAGTCTGCTTGACCTCTTGATGAAAAATTGTACTGAAATTCACATTTAGCCCATTTGTTTCCCTCTCCTTGTGTCCTTTCATGACCAGTAATCACATGTCATCTTTGAGGCTTTTTTGTTTTGTTTGTTTCTCCATAATCATAATTCCCACTGAAACAGCCAGGTGACATATACAGTTTGAACCAAAGTTTTAGACAGGATTAAAGATAAATGTGACCTTTCTCATGAAAACACATACTAATGGTATCTGTTTGGCCAGAAAATTATGCAGTACTGCTACAAATCTACCAGAAATGGGTGAACAGTTAAAAGACTGATGGATAAATGTGAGCAGATGAAGTTGAATGGCTGAACAACCAAATTGTAATTTTGAACGACTCACTGTGAACGAATGAAGTGCTAAAGAAATGTTTCAAATGGCTGGCTGAAAATGGCTCAGTGGTTAAAGAAAAACTGCAGACTGCTGCCATGAATGGCCAAGTGGCTGAACAACAGTTTCAAATGGATAGCTGTGAATGGCAGCATGGCTGGAGAGACATTTTCAGATCGGCAAAGGGTAGTGAAGGTTCCTGGAATTAAGTCATAAAGCTATTGGAATTGGTAATATACTGATGAAAGAAATGATCAAATTTCAAGTAACACAAAATGGTAGTACACAGACAAAGACTTGGTCTGCCATAAGCCTACATGTGGACAAAGTGGTCTTAAAAATTAGAGTGGTCTGTTCCTACAAAGAGTAAATAAAATGAAGTAGTGTGTAAGCTTGAGTCACTTTAGGGAGATGAAAATGTGAAAAAATAACTCAAGATCAAATCCTGTCTGTTTTTATGGCCAAAAAATCAAACCTACTAAGTTAATTGCATGGTACCGTATTTACCTGTGTATAATGCGCACCCTATTTTTCAAGACAATTTTTGAAAAATAAAATAAATGTTAAATGACCACCATTTGGTCAGAGAAAATTCTGACTCAATCGAACGGCTGGAATTATGTACTCGCGAAAAACAAATGCAAATTCTGCCTGTTTGGGTTTAGTCATTGGCTTAAAAAAAAAAAAACTCCATCTGTTTTAGTTAAAAAGTGTATTTCTCTGATGTTCAAAAAGCTTTCGGTCACTATTAGGTTGTTCTGACTTTGGTTAAGCTTGTGTTTCGTGTACCGGGATCACTAATTTGTTAATTACAAAAGGCAATCAAAAATTGTTTCATCTGATAAGATTAGCGTATTCCCGAGCATTGACACGGCACGAGAGAATGATTTAGACACCTGTAATAGGAATTCTCATATGCTCAAACACTCTTCGTGGTTGCTGTGTAAAAATGTTTGCTTTCATTCCCTGACACTTTATGTTTTCGCGTATCTGAATGCTAAATAAAGGTCAACAAATGATCATGGTGTCATATGTTCAATCAAGCGTAACACGGTGCGAAATAAAGATAATCATCTGTGAAATGCGCCTCCAACAATTTTCAGTTTTAAGAGATTTTGAATCGTCCACAGCCTCTGCAAAATATACCTCACTTATTTTGTCTTCGTTCTGAGATGCTGTACATCGAGCAAAATAATTTTGAACAAACTTTGGCTCACAAAATGTGCGTTTCGTTAATACCATATGCAAATAAGAAGATATTTTGTTTCGTCTGTATGCAAATGTTTAGCGTTTGCTCACAGAACATCTGGCCGGTTTTTCACGATTTTTCCAGTCAGTTTATCGGCAGTAATTTAAAAGCAGCTGTGATAGGTTATTTGCTTGTTTATTAAAACAACGGCATGGACAACAGCCTTTTGAATTCTTGTTTACTGGTTTTTTATCCTTTGTTAACCACATGCGTATGCAAATTAGGGAAGCGATCAAGAAACAAAAGGTTCCGTGTATAATACGCAGTGCAAATTTCATGCAAAAAATCTTAGGAAAAAAGTGCGCATTATACATGGGTAAATACGGTAAATGTTTTCCTTTAGAACAAGACACAGAGCACTTTATTGAAGGTTGACAAACCATTGGTTTATCTCAGTAAGAATCAACAAAATTGTGTTTAAGCTCACTGGTACATGACCTTGTGGATAACCTGAAATATGCATATTTGACCTGGTTTACCTTTGGAGGGAAAAATAATCAATCTTCTCCTGGCATCACACTATGAATGATCACACTGCATAGGACACAGTGATATGGACGTTACATCTGAAAGGTTGCAGCAAGTGAATTTCATTAGAATCTTAAATCTCTAGCATGTGCTTGTTTCGAAATTACATAGTCTCTCAGAGTGACATCTGAGCTTGCAAATATGTATTTATTGATGAATTCTTAATCTTAATATACTATCACAGGGTGAGATGAAAATGAAAAATCAGGTTGCCCCTTCGGGCAAGCTGTTGCTGAAAATTACTAGCCCGGGGCCTCAAGGAGCTAGCCCAAATTTAATTTTTTATATACTGTTAAAATATTGATAAAATTTAAGGCGGGACTTAACCTGAACACCGTTTTCGTGTTACTTAACATGGATTTGATGTTAATATCTTGTTCGCATTTCAAGCAATCAAAAATCCTATATGCTCATCTCATGATGACAGAGCCGACTGTAGACACACATTTCGGTCAGCGTAAAAGTCAAATGTATACACACACATTGTCGGCATTAAAAATATTATGGGATATCTTTCAATCACAGATTGCTGAACTGTGCTTTCCATGTGATCGCAGGATCACAAGGCAATTGATCGCAGACTATCACAGACCGAGTGCAGTTCTGCGGTCGTTACAAAACGTAGCTTCAAGTAAATAATTTATATGGAATCAACAACATGAGTGTGCCTTTTGATACGAAGCTACAGTGGCAAACAACAGTTAGCAACAAATTAAAAGGTTTGTTATTTACCACATTATAAGCAAAACCTGATCTACAAACTGTATGGCTGAAGCGGCTGGGGAAAGGACAAACAGAAAAACAAATATTACTAAGATCAATCAATCTTTACTATTTACTATTCAAGTGATGACCGTTAACCATTACTTAAAACACACCCAACATTTAGCTCATCTTGGCAAGTACTGCTTGCCCATTGGGCAACTCGTGATAAAAACATGCTAGCCCAACGGGTCGCTCCACTAGCCCCGGGCTATTGGACAGCACTTTTGTCATGCCCTGTATCAGATCAGATATCACCATCAGATTAGACATAAAAGTCTTCATTATTGGCTTTTAGTGCATGACAAGAACCAGAGCAATATGTAAAATCACTCTGGAATTTGAATGGCTGATTATGACAAGGGATTAAATTTGTGAACTGTTCAAACAGACATAATTGTATATGTTTTAACAAGAAAGGTCACAAATAGGTGTGAATATTATAATCTGTTATCAACTGTCCATGCCATTTTCCCCTAGGTCCCCCACCTCCAGATTATGGCCCTAGCAGAGAACGACCAGAGGTGTACAATGGAGGACCAGGCCCCGGGTACACAGGAGGACCTCAGTACAGAAGACCCCCTGATTATCAGGTTAGAAATCTTAATTTCCAAGTAAGATTTGCTGTGAATTACTGTTAAGTTTACTATGGATGCCCAGTGTTCCAGATAAGAGGGGGTCTCGGGTCAAAAACCCTGCAAGGTAAGCTACATGACCCGACAAATTTATAGAAAGTTTATAATGGTTTAGTGGGAGCAGTGGGAATTTGACCTGCTGGAATTCCTAGTTGACACCCTGCCTTACAAACTTATCTGGAACCCTGGATGCCATGAATGATGCTCATAACTGAAGCTGATTTCATGGCTGTTCTATTTCAGGTGAGATGAACATAACTGAAGTTTACAAACAGGAACAGTTAAAAACATTTGTTATTCTTTGCCAAGATTTGTCACTTTTCTTTCAATTAGAAGGCATGTTTGGTTTGAGTGTCCATATTTCAAGGTGAATTTATAAAGGAATATACATGTTGGGATTTGACAATTGGGCCGTTGGCTGCATTAACATGGGTATGTCCATTTCTTGTGAGAATATGTACGGGCATTCCCCTGGGACAAAAGTATGTGACCTAGTAACGATGTGGCCATATTAATGAGTTGCCCTATGGTGGGGTTCCAATGTAATTTTGGTGGGCACTGGATTACAAGTTCTGTATTTTGTGCCATGTTTGCCTCTTTTCCCAAATGATAGAATTGTCTGTAGTACTTTTTCAAGGAAATGCAAAAACTGTAGACTGTTTTGCAGTCTACTCATCTGAGGGTACATTTTTTCCAGCCCAATGTTTTGTAGAAATTTGTTAAAACTGAAAGCAATGTCTTGTTTCAGTGAGTGGCATACCGTCCAATTGTTATGTTTTTGTTTTAGCATGCACCACATGGAAAGAACTACCCTCATGGATATCCTCCTCATCACCATGGTAGCGGGCCACATGGTTATGGCCCTGGCCCTGGAAGGCATGCACATGGATACCCTCCCGATTATTTTTCTAGGTAAGCGGTGAAATAAAGTTATTTTTCAAAGAACAATGAAGCAAAGGCTTTAGGTTATTTTCAGAGTATTATTCAAGACAATTTTTCCTGGAACAGCTCACTGTGGCGGAAAAATATTTTGTCTTCTTCAAGCTAAAGTTATTCTATTAGTGTTACACAGACTTTGTGGCCAAAGCTTTTGGGAGAGGGTGTTTTTCAATTCTGCCACAATTACACTGTATTATGGTGGGGTTAAAAACCTGTTTCTTGTGGGAATGAAAATATTAGTAACCAGAGGTAGTAAATAAAGTTTATTAGGAGTAGTCTTGTGATTGTGAAGCCTCTGAAAAATGTTAGCCAATTGCTAGTATTGTTTTTCTCTATCTTGTGGAAATAGCTTGTGTCTTGCATGATAACACCCTATCTTCATCAGCCATAATGTCCAGGCAAATACCAGTACACCTGTACATATGACTATGAATTTGGGTATGACTTGAAGAAAAGTTATCAATCATTTTCCTCGCATGAAAAGTTTGCATGTTATTTAATGTTAATATATTTATTACAGTACGTTCAACATAATGCAATGTCTAACAACCTCCTGTTCAGTGTTGGATTGGAGTGATGGATTTGTCTGACACACTACACTTTCATTGAAAAAACGTTGCAGCTTTGCTTGAGGGCTGAAAGGGTTAAATGTTTTGTTGCAATCATTACAGGGGTCCTGTGCACAAACCAGGTGGTGCCCCAGGAACAGTCTATCCAAGCAAGCTATATGAAGGGCAAGGGGAAGGATATGGCAGGCCAGCTATTCTGAAGCCAGAAGACATACAGGCTATGGCTGATAATGATGAAGAAGAGGAGGGTGGATGGGCTGGTGCTCAAGATGAAGTAGATTATGCTGCAAAGCTGGATTTTGAAGACTTTGAGGATGACGATAAGCCGCCTGCAACTCCTGCAAGAGAGAAAAACAATAGAGATGTTCCCTCTAATGAACCAGATACCAGATGGCAAAGTAGTGAAGGCAGATCTGTAAGTAATGCTACAGTATTATGCATCAGGGAAGGCCAGGGTCAGGGTATTTTCCCTGGGTATTTTGAGTTATGTCCCTGATTACTCTGGTAGGAAAACAGCATATGGTCTAAAACACAACTGCTGGAATCCCTGGCAGCTTTTTGCATATATTTCCACCTAGTTAAAAAGTTTACTGACAGCCCCAAAACACATTTTGTCATGATGTAAACTCAAAGGGAAGGTTCTTTTAAAACAGGTTGATAGTTTTCCCAAAACATTATCTGATATAAAAAAATACAGTATGTATAGTTGCTGTCATTTTTTAGCTTGCAGTTAAACAGTTGCTGATTTGACCATTTTTGTTTGTGCTGGAAAGCCTAATACACTTGCTTGCATGTTGCCATGTTAACTAATTGGTTTGCTGCTAGATTTTATGGAACTACAGTACAGCTTGCAGATAAGCAAACCAAAATATATGCAAAAAAACGCACATACACAGTGCGCATAGAAGAGTCAAAAAATATTTATATACACATCTATCACATACGCAAAATGGCTCATTAGTTTGTATGAGCTTACTCATTGTCTTCCTTTTGTTGTTGAGTCATTGTTAATTTTAAATAGTCTCAACAGCAAGAGTTACTACAGTATTTAACGACTATTCACGTTAACAACAGCATTTCATAGTGCCTTGTAGCTCCTTCTAATTACTCCTCAATAAATGGCGCATCATAAGAACATTTCTAACGGAATTCAGCGTCTAAGACAGTATTGTTGCTTTAATCGTCTCTGTGTCTTGTTGAACCAGAGATGCCACATTTTTGTTATTTGTGATGGCACAATTCATGCTTGGCAGCGCGTGATTAAAAGAGAAAACACTTGCTTTGAAAGAAACAACTCGTCAATAACTGGTGCATCATAAGCACTTTTGTAATGAAATTCAGCATTTAAGACAGAGTGTTTTGCCATTTCAATCATCTCTGTGCATCTTGTAGAACCAGAGATGTCACATTTTTGTTTGTTGTGACGGCACAATTATTCACACTCGCTGGCACGCGATGAAAAGAAAAACACTTTAGAAACTTTGCTTTCCAAAAAACGACTCGTCAATAAATGGCGCATCACAAGCACTTCGATAATGAAATTCAGCATTTAAGACAGAGTATTTTGCCGTTTCAATCATCTATGTGTGCCTTGTAGAACCAGTGATATCACATTTTTGTTTGTTGTGACGGCACAATTATTCACGCTCGCCAACGCGTGATGAAAAGAAAAACACTTTAGAAACTTTGCTGTCATAGAAATAACTCGTTTTGAAAATTTTAGAAAAAGCTAATTTGTAATCCATTTCAATATTCTCCATCCTTGCCATATTTGCATTTATTCTTGTCTCTTTGGTGCTTATCTTCCCTGAAAATTTGTTATTTCACTGTTTCGCATTATTTAAATGCATTTTTTATCTTTCTAATAATGACCCAAAATATCGTGACTGTGCTCCTTTAAAATGATTGTCAATACAGCACTTCCACAATTTGATTTCCCAATTTCTCTGTGGACCTTGACTGAGTCCACAATCACGGTAGCACAATCTGCCTTCTCTTTAGATTCCTGAATCGTTGGTTTTAAATATAGGTATGTTCCAGGGTACTCACCACAGCTACAGAGTTTTGGAGTCAGTAGAACAATGCATTTTTTCATCACTTTTGGGACAATAATATTAGTAAATGACGCTCTGATATTGCCAAATCCTGTCGGAAGTACAGCTGAAACGTCTTTTAATCAAACGATCCTTGAGATGCATTCCATTGGCTCTTCCTTGAAGGATTAATGAATTCTCGAAGAGAGTAAGTTACAGCTGCAGCAAATATAACAGCTTACTTGTCTTGAGTTTGCACCGGAAGTCACATTTGTAAATCAGGTAAACAGTCGGAACGGGGGCTCAAAAGACTCTTTTGTTCTTTGACCAATCAGAAAAAAGTCCAGATTCTGGACGAGAAACAGATGAATTGACAAGAACTTGTATTAGGCATAGTTTTTTTCCTTCCTCTCGCTGCAAAAACAAATTTCGCCTGTTCGCAGGTTAATGACCTACTAACTGAGCTAACTAGTCGGCATTTTCCTTGTCCTTTTTTGGTCTTAATTTTGTTAACTGTAAAATAGTGAGACAAAACTGGGGTTTCTAGACCTATTAGACAGGATTCTGTGTCATGAACAAATAATTTCAATTGGTTCTGTAGAACCCAGGGTAATCCCTTCAGCAACAATATTAACTGCCATTATCAAGGTTCCAGTGCAATTACTGTGTGGGACAGAATTATCTTGTCAATAACTACAGCATTAGAAATCCATTGACAATCCATCAGTGATAATGATAAGGTTCCCTGAATGGAAGTTTTTTTTTTATCAGACTGAGTAAATAGCTGCCACAGGCCCATCATACTTACCCCCACTATGCTTTTTTTTTCTTTTTTACCAGGGAAAAGAGATGGGACCACCTCCAACAAGGCCAACATGGTCTGAAACACAAGGGGCTCCACATCCTTATCCAGACAGCAGACAAGTACCCCCAGGTCCAGGGATGAGACCATTTGACAGTAGAGGTTCCCCTCCTGCCCCAGGATGGCCTATGCCATACCCTCAACATATGGCTGCACAGCAGAGAGGAGGAGGAATGCCAGCTCACCCTCCTCCTGGCCAAGGTAAACCGGCACCCAAAGAAGGAGAACCAGTAGTGAATGAGTGGCAGAAACGCAGAGTGAAGCAGCAAGAGGAAATGCGTGCAGCTGTAGAAAGGGCTAGAAGAAGACGGGAAGATGAGGAGTTGAAAAGACAAGCAGAGCAGAAAGCTGCTGCAACGGCCAAACTTAAAGAACTAGAAATGAAGAGGATTAGGAGAGAAAGTGGCAAGGAGGGAGATGATGCGTGGGCGGAAGAGCTGGACTCGATTGAAAAGGATGTCCATAGCAAAGAACCTATAGGTGATCATAAAATGTCAGAAAGCCCATATAGAGAGCATGAACCTCCGCACACAACGGTAACCCAACACGATGGTGCCCCAGTGAGAAATGAGGTTCCAGAACACATAACTCGTCAACGGAATGACAGTGAGTCCAGTGACGCCTCCAGATCCAGTGTGTCAAGAGGTACATCACGGGCTCATCACCATCCACCAAGAGACATTCCACCTCGTTTTCAGCAACAGCAGCTCCGACAGCAACAGCAACAACACTTCCAGCCACATTATCAACAACAACAACCTCATCCACAGCAGTACCAGTACCACCACCAGCAGTTGCCTAGATCACCTCAGCACAGAGAGTTTCAGGAAGGCCCACTTACAATCAGCAGTCACTACCCTGTTGTTGACACAGGTGGGGTGGAAAGTTTTGTGTTCAGTGTTGCCAGTTTTGTTTAATCTGTAGCCTAGGGTTTCTAAAGGGCACTTCAGATTGGATATCTCTGTTGTTTGCGAGCTACTGATAGCAAGATTTTGCCCAGTCGAATGTAGGAATTGCTTTGTGTAAATCAAACAAACAACTTGGTAATTGCCTTGCATAGCAAAAGGTGACTGGATTTTAAAACAAGTTTTACTGTACTGAAAAAAGGCCTTAACGAGCTGGCATTGCAGACAACTTTTTAGCTTTTCTCTGAGCGGTGGTCTTGTTGATGTGTAGTCATTAATCTAGAAATAGTCAGCAAATTACAGTAATATCATTTGAATACTTACTTATATTGGTGGAATGTGCTTAAGATGCAAATGAATGGCATTCGGTCGTGTACCAAATGATGCTTCGTTTTTGTATGTTGTGAAGCCCATAAAAAAGTTCAAAACTCAAAATAAAGTCGAAAGGTTAAAAAACAAGTGCAAAGATATATTTTAGTGAAAAAAAAAAAATGGGTTGAGGTGCACTTTAAGCCTCATGTGCAGGCTAATTCCAGTTCAATACAGAGCATACCATACAATACATTATACAGTAGGCTAATTCTAAGACAAATTCCTTTCAGTTAACTGTTTGTGCTAAATTTATTCTTGGTGAATTCAAGCAGTAATGTATATTTAGATACAGTTGTGCAGTGCTCTATAATTGTAGTTTTGAAAGGACCAATGCCCATACCTAAAATGTTTGTATATATTTCTGATAAGACAGCTTCTGAAGGACATTTTTGTGCAAGTATGGCAAGGCTATAGCAATAGTAGTATACTGGGCCCAGTTGTTCAAAGCACGATTAAGCTAATCCCGGGTTATGGTGAACTTTGGCTTTGGTTTAATTAATGTCCAATAAAGATTTTTCCCAAAGTTTTTCACCCTCAAGTTTTGAATGTAACTTTTCCTTACCTTGACCTTAGAATTAGCTTTTTTCTCTGTGAGCGAAAATGAAAACCTTGGTTAATGTTTAATCGTAGATTAGTGCTAATGGGCCCTTTGCAGCTTGTCAGTCACGTGGTATAAAAACGCCATGCTGGAGGGCAAGCAATGCACTGGGACATGACAAACAAAGAGCTTACATCATTTAAAATGGTAATTTTCATTGTTTGTCATGTCCCAGTGTGTTGCTTGCTCTCCAGCATGGCACTTTTTTTACCATGTGACTGACCAGCTGCAAAGGACCCATTGGCTTTAGAATAACCGGGCCCTAGTGTCTAAATTACAGCGATTTTTGATGGGTATTCTGATTTTGGAATACATGTACACCTGTAGTTAGAATAGTCATGAACTTAGGAAAACGTACAATAGTACTAGGAAAATGAAAGCAATGGTGTCTTATTATTTTTCTTAAATGTTAAGGGCTATAATGAAATGCTTGAATCATGCTTAGTCACCTGTAGATACACTTGAGTGAAAATATGTCGTTTGTTTTCAGGTCCTGTTTCGCCGTCACAGCCTGTTAGGAGGATAATGAAGCGTTCTGATA
The DNA here is from genome assembly GCA_016490735.1 of Pachyseris speciosa. NCBI lineage: Eukaryota > Metazoa > Cnidaria > Anthozoa > Scleractinia > Pachyseridae > Pachyseris > Pachyseris speciosa. The sequence goes on from JAEMWC010000528.1 coordinate 394,843, forward strand.
GCAGTAGTACAGCTGGAGATGATACGGCAAGTGTCAAGTCTTTGGAGAGTGGCAGCTGGGAAGCAACAAGAGAAAGTGAAAAGAGACCATCTGGTTCATCAAGTAGTAAAACTGACAAGGCTAACGTAAACAGCGAGCAAACAAAGGAGGGTAGTTTTGAAGCCCAGAAATCTGACTCAAGAACAGAGAAGAAGGCTGTTGATGACCAGGATATACCTGTGTTTGATGAGGCAGACAGTGTTGAAGCTGGTGATTTAAGACAAAGAAAACAGCTGGAATCCGAAAAGCCTGAACTTTCTGAATCTGGCAAAGAAAAGGTGGTTGTGAAAGAGGGAGTGCCAGACAAGACAGAAAGGAAAGACAGTCGTGATGGTACAGCGAAACCAGTTCCCGAGAAGACCCCTCAGAACAGAGACAGGCGAGAAGAAAGGAGGGTCCCAAAACGGGATGCAAGGCAGGATGAAAGACGCACTGAAGATCCAAAAGACCTGGGAAAACGAAAGCGAGATGACAACGATGAAGGTGCCCGATTTCCTGAAAGAAGAGGAAGATTCGCTGGTCGTGGCGATTCAAAGAGAGAACGATTCTCTGAGTCGCACGGTCATGGTAGAGTTAGCTTCCCTGTGCGAGGGCATGGCCGTGGAATGGGAAGCGGTACAGCAAGCTATCGAGGCCGTGGGAGGGGAGAGAGGGGATTCAGAGACGGTAGAGATGGTAGGGATAGCAGAGATTACAGAGAACACAAGCCTTCAAGATCTCGTGAACCAAGAGCACCAGCACCAACAAAAAGCATTGACTCTGAACAGAAACCAAAAGAGGAAGATAAGGAAAATGCTCCAGTAAAAGAGAACTCTTTTAAATCCATTAACGACACAACTGAGACAGTTGAAGAACATGCGGTTGTTGTGAAACAGGAGAAAGAGGTGGAGAGCAGTCCATCACTTCCCGAGAAAGTTGAAGTTACTCAGAGGAAAGATGAAGAAATGGCTAGTAAGGAGAAGAAAGATACCCCGTTGCAGCAAGAAAACAAAGTTGGAGAAAGTGAAGACAGTTCAGCAAAATTACCGGATAGGGATACTGAAAAACCAAGGAGAGAAGATGATTCAAGGAAGAAATCCGACAGCAACAGAGAAGCTGCAAATTTCAAACCTAAGGGCCGTGGTGGCTTTGGAAAGCCTCCTCAGTATTGTGACGACTCCAGAAGGCCAGCTGCTGATGACAAACGTCCGGGTAGTAAAAAGTTCACGGACAGGAGGCGAGCAACTCAAGATAGTGGCAGAGACCGCAGGGACTATTATGAGGACAGACGTTCTTCACGTAATTACAGCAGAGATCAAACTGGTCAAAGACCCTCTGTAAGGGACAACAGAAATTGGGAGAGAGGTCGAGAAAAGGAGCAGAAGTCACAGTCTCGACATGATGACAGAGATACAGGAAACAGGCGGTATTCACAAGATGACAGGAAGAAGAGAATTAGTGAAAAAGTTGATGATCAGCAGTATTCAAGGCAGAGACCAGATGACAGAAACCAGAGAGGTGGCTATCGCTCATCATCTTCAACTCGTGGGCATTTTGGCAAACCTCCTCAGCGTGGGAATATGCGTGGTGGTAGACCAAGCCAGCAAGTTGGCAGTGGACGATTAGGAAACTATCGACGTTCAAAATCAACTGATGAAGAACTCTCCGATGATGATTACGACAGTGACTCAAGCAGCTACACAACTGCTACTTCTGCTTCTGAGGAAAGAAGGGATGAAATAACTTCAGACAAAGATACCGACGTGAAGAAGGGAAAAGAAAGCAGCACAAGTTTTGACAAGCCAAGAAATAGTTTGCAGTCCACTAGGTCACCAGTGAGGGGAAAGATGTCATCGCGTGCTGGTGGCCGAGGTACTGGTGGGTTTGGAAGAAGTAGGAGAGAAGTAGAACGTCCACCGCGCTTCCAGAAGCAACAGGAAAGAGAAAGAGCTGGCTTGGGTCGAGGTGTTTCTCGTGGTGACAGATACAATGAAGGAAGAGAAAGTGGACCTGGGAGAGGTAGGGGTCGAGGAAGAGGTAGAAGGGAACAGTTCCCAAAAGATTCTTCTGAAGGGCCAGGAATACCAGTTACAGAGGATTGGGATGAAGAACTGGGTGATTCTATTAAGGAGGGAGAGTCTTCAAGGGGTGATAAAACTGGGACTAGAAAGGAGTCTCAACCAAGGAGAGGGTTTCCAGTTTCACGGACCACCTCAGACAGGACTAGAAAAGACAAGAGCCGAGAGTCAGGTGGCACACGCAACATATCCTTTAGGAGAGAGCCTTTTTTAGCGGAAAGGCAGCAGGCAAAAGTTGAAGGTTCCAAGTCTGCCGGTGGGGAACCTCGGGTGCCTTTGCCTGCTGCTAGAAATGGTTTTAGTAAGGACGGAAATCGCAGACCAGACATGCAGAACAGTTCCCATGGTACTGGTCTGGACAGCATAAACACCGGGGTTGTTGAGACAAAAGTTTCAAGAAAGCAGGAAGCTCCTGTAAGGAAGACTGACATTCAGCAGTTTGATTTGCACAATATTGCTGGCGTCATCTGCATTGATGATATGACCGACGATGATTCCGACATTTCATCAACTCTCAGTGGCTTTGTTGAAGTGACTTCTCGACGAACACAAAAAGAGAACAAAGACAGACAACGTGAAGAGGAAGAAAGGAAAAAGAAGGCTGATGAGCAGAACAGGCAGCGCAGCAATCAAGCCAGCAGTAAAAAGAACCAATCATCAAAGCCACCGAGGTTCAGTAAGCAGCACTTACCCCAAGCCAACACACAAAGCAAAGCTCCGGGAGTTATAGGAAAATCCGTTAGCACTGCTGTGTCTGAGGCGGTTGCTGGGCTCACCAACATTGTATCCAACAGTAATCCGTCCAGTGCAAGCTCCACAAAACGTAATAGCCCGGTAACTGTTGAAAGGCCAATATCGCCTCCCCCTCCTCCAGTTTTCAATGCGTGGGACAAACCTCTGATTGTCACTCCAGCCAAGCCACCAAATGCAGCACCTCTGATTACCACGTCAGTGCCTGATCCTCTAGCAGTGGGAAGTGGAAAACCGTCTTCTACGCGACCTGCACAGTCGGTAAGTGGAATGCCATTGATCAATTTGTTTTGGTTTCGTTTTGCTTCCTGAAGGGACACACGTAAATGTACTCAACGACGGGGTATTTGTTTCCGTGTTCTTTTGGACTTGTGTCCTGTATTCTTTAAAGTAAAAATTGGTGATGTTTCAACTGCTTAGGGTTTTAAAATATTTGATAATCAAACGAAATGTGTTGCCTTCAAAATGTTCGATACCGGAATTTGTTCCCAGAATAACCCGTACAGTTGCAATTTGCCGACTCCTTATGGGGCGCCGTTTGTAAATTTATTATTTAGACTAAATTCATGCCGTTTTTTTCCTTATTTATAAATAAAGCTATGTCTTACAAAATTATTTATATATCATGAAGTTAGGCAAAGCAGTCGTAAATCTGTTATTTATAAATAATGAAGTTTGCCAGTTGTACAAATTTATTATTTATAAAGAATGAAATTTCAGGCCATGAGCATAATTCTATGATTTATATATAATGCCTTTTGCTGTGCTGCATGAATGTCATTATTTATAAATAATGACTTAAGCGCTTGGCAAATGTCATTATTTATAAATAATGACTTTAGCAGCGCTTGCAAAATTTCATGGTTTATAAATCATGAATTTCGCGGCGCTTGGCAAATTCCATGGTTTATAAATCATGACTTTAGCGGCGCTTGCAAAATTTCATGGTTTATAAATAATGAATTTAGCGGCGCTTAGCAAATTCCATGGTTTATAAATCATGACTTTAGCAGCGCTTGCAAAATTTCATGGTTTATAAATCATGACTTTAGCGGCGCTTGCAAAATTTCATGGTTTATAAATAATGAATTTAGCGGCGCCTCGCAAATTCCATGGTTTATAAATCATGACTTTAGCGGCGCTTGCAAAATTTCATGGTTTATAAATAATGAATTTCGCGGCGCTTGGCAAATTCCATGATTTATAAATCATGACTTTAGCGGCGCTTGCAAAATTTCATGGTTTATAAATAATGAATTTAGCGGTGCTTGGCAAATTCCATGGTTTATAAATCATGATTTTAGCGGCGTTTGGCAAATTCCATGGTTTATAAATCATGATTTTAGCGGCGTTTGGCAAATTCCATGGTTTATAAATAATGAATTTAGCGGCGCTTGGCAAATTCCATGATTTATAAATCATGACTTTAGCCGCGGTTGGAAAATTTCATGGTTTATAAATAATGAATTTAGCGGCCCTTGCAAAATTTCATGGTTTATAAATAATGACGTGGCGGTTGGGCGCCAAGTGTAAAAGTAAGCCAAGTGTAAAAGTACGCCAAGTGTAAAAATACGCCAAGTGTAAAAATATGGCCGCCAAGGGTAAAAATATTATTTACTCAACAGTTTGGTGCAATTTTTGGTATTTCGTACATTGCAAATGTAGTCGTTTGGTCATAAAAGGGAGCTTTCGCAACGACGACGGCCGAAAAAGTCGTTTTCAAAATATAAATTCTCGTTTTTGTAACTCTTTCGCGATTATTTCAATTTGTTTAGCTTGTAAGATGTTAACAATATAAACCAGGGACTAAATTACTATAAACGGCGTTACGGTAAGAGAAAGAAAGTGACATTTACCGTAACGCACTCACGTTCTCGAGAAAACCTAAAATTTGGTCATTTCACGTTGTTGTTTTTATTTTGCAGAGGACGGTAAACACATGTACCAAAACGCACGTGCGGAGCCATTGTTTGTTATTGTTTTGTGGCATTCTCGTTGCCGTTACCGTTCTCGTTGCTAAAGCTCCCTATATATAAATTTCCACTGTACAACCTTTGCGTGACTTTGCGATTTCTAAATCGCAGCAACATAACTTTGCCATTTACAAATCGCAAGGAAGATGACTTGGCCCAGCGTAAATTTATGCCATTGATGGCGTGCCAACTGGTAATTTGTTCAGTTTAAGGCGGGGAATAGTGAGTCGAGAAACTAATCATTATGGCGTCTCGGGAATCGTTGTCTTTAAACGTTATTACTGAAGCTGTTTCTCGAGCAGTCAATGACGCCCTGAACAGCGCTTTGTCTCGGGTAAGTTCTTCAACCATATTACAATTTAGTCCTCTGAAACAGTCAACGATACTGAATTACTGTTTCTCAAGTTAGATATGCGTTGTTTTTCTAGAGTTCACATAACACTAGCGTTCAACAAGCAGCCCCTGCCATTACGACCAAACTAAGGGCCTGTTCACATGGAGGTGTGGGACCCTAAGAAGGTGATGTCCCCCACCTACCCGTGGTCATAAAAAGCTAGCTTGGCTTCACATGCAACCCTGGGGCGCTGGGGTGAGGTTTAAAATGCTATGGTGTGGTCTCTAAGAACGTATATTGACAAAAGAATTCGCAAGAAATCGCAAAGTCACGCAAAGGTTGTACAGTGGAAATTTATATATAGGGAGCTTTAGCAACGAGAACGGTAACGGCAACGAGAATGCCACAAAACAATAACAAACAATGGCTCCGCACGTGCGTTTTGGTACATGTGTTTACCGTCCTCTGCAAAATAAAAACAACAACGTGAAATGACCAAATTTTAGGTTTTCTCGAGAACGTGAGTGCGTTACGGTAAATGTCACTTTCTTTCTCTTACCGTAACGCCGTTTATAGTAATTTAGTCCCTGGTTTATATTGTTAACATCTTACAAGCTAAACAAATTGAAATAATCGCGAAAGAGTTACAAAAACGAGAATTTATATTTTGAAAACGACTTTTTCGGCCGTCGTCGTTGCGAAAGCTCCCTTTTATGACCAAACGACTACATTTGCAATGTACGAAATACCAAAAATTGCACCAAACTGTTGAGTAAATAATATTTTTACACTTGGCGGCCATATTTTTACACTTGGCGTATTTTTACACTTGGCGTACTTTTACACTTGGCGCCCAACCGCCACGTCATTATTTATAAACCATGAAATTTTGCAAGGGCCGCTAAATTCATTATTTATAAACCATGAAATTTTCCAACCGCGGCTAAAGTCATGATTTATAAATCATGGAATTTGCCAAGCGCCGCTAAATTCATTATTTATAAACCATGAAATTTTGCAAGCGCCGCTAAAATCATGATTTATAAACCATGGAATTTGCGAGGCGCCGCTAAATTCATTATTTATAAACCATGAAATTTTGCAAGCGCCGCTAAAGTCATGATTTATAAATCATGGAATTTGCCAAGCGCTGCTAAAGTCATGATTTATAAACCATGGAATTTGCTAAGCGCCGCTAAATTCATTATTTATAAACCATGAAATTTTGCAAGCGCCGCTAAAGTCATGATTTATAAACCATGGAATTTGCCAAGCGCCGCGAAATTCATGATTTATAAACCATGAAATTTTGCAAGCGCTGCTAAAGTCATTATTTATAAATAATGACATTTGCCAAGCGCTTAAGTCATTATTTATAAATAATGACATTCATGCAGCACAGCAAAAGGCATTATATATAAATCATAGAATTATGCTCATGGCCTGAAATTTCATTATTTATAAATAATAAATTTGTACAACTGGCAAACTTCATTATTTATAAATAACAGATTTACGACTGCTTTGCCTAACTTCATGATATATAAATAATTTTGTAAGACATAGCTTTATTTATAAATAAGGAAAAAAACGGCATGAATTTAGTCTAAATAATAAATTTACAAACGGCGCCCCATAACTCCTGACGTTGAAAAGTATGAAATTCGCTCGAGCTGAACTTTTAGTGTTCTGGGTACGTTACATGTAATGTTGCAGTTTGAAACTTCTTGATCACCCGTCAAATGTTGCAACACTGCTTGGTAAAGGAATGCAAAACATCAATGCAAGTGTTAGATAAGTCACAGTCGTTTGAACTGTCGAGCCATTTACGTGCTACGGACACTTAGTATAAATCTACTAGCGTTTTATCACGAATGCCATTCTCTGATTGGCTACGCTACTCGCTATCTATTTAACAATTAGATTATGAGCTCGAGATTTCTATGGCGTGATAGCTGATGAGAGGGCGCAGCCCGAATCAGCTATCACGCGATAGAAATCTCGAGCTCATAATCTAATTGTTTTAGTATAAATCTACTAGTCGTTCAAAATTAAACAAATAAATTATCTAAATCCTCCTCGCAGACACTTGGAAAACGCGAAGAAGCGGCCGCCATTTTGTTGACAACCGCTACTCACTATCTGTCACAGAATAGTGAGTAGCATAGCCAATCAGAAAACGGCATTCGTGATAGAACGCTAGTAGATTTATACTAATATGTGATAGATAGCGAGTAGCGGTAGTCAACAAAATAATATAAAAATAATCAGTTTAATTACTCTTTTTGTAGCTTACAGCTAAATTACAAGAGTGGTCAAAGTACTAAACATATATATACATTAACATGAAACATTTTAATAAGAATATCTATATGTAATAAATAGGGGCTGCTTCTTCGCATCTTCAAAGTGTCTCCGTGGAGGATTTAGATAATTTACTTGTCTAGTTTTGAACGACTAGTAGATTTATACTAAAACAATTAGATTTCTATGCGTGATAGGTAGTTCAGGCTGCACCTTAGCTATCACGCAATGCAAAGCTACTAACTCTTCGGACGCCATGAGACAATGTGTGGAACCAACAGAAGCCATTTTATTGCGGCAAAAATTGAAGTTGTGTACCCGAGTTGATCGTTGGTAATCGCATTTCTAATTGATTGATATCCCGTGGTTTTCGGATTCTGTTCTTACAGGGCACAGTCATGCCTTCTCCTCCATCGTTGATTGAAGATGCTAGTGTAGATGAGGACTACATTGCAATGACGAAGGAGATTGCCCTCCTGGCACCCCCTGAAGAACCTGAGGAGAGTGAAGAGCCCTCTCAGCCTGTCACCACTACAAAGCCCAAGGTTCAAACTACGGAGCAAAGTTCCGAGAAGGGTGCAAAGCATACTGATACGTTGGAAAAGAGGTCCCAGCCCAAACCGCAGCGAGAAAGACCCCCAAGATTTGACCGGACTGGAAAAAGGAGAGTTGGTGCAAGTGGTGATGAAACTAAGAAAGACCAGTCTGGCAGTTCAAAGGGGAGAAAGAGCAGCCGTGAAAACTTGGGATCTCAAAAACTCCAAGCTAAAGCATCAAGGGTATGAAGTTATTTTACTGTGTTTGACAGAGCAAGACATGTTTTGGCAGTTTCAACTACCATCGTCAGTTATGAAATTACGTACAGCAAGAGACTAAATAGCTATATAATACAAATTAGAAACAAGAACAATAAAAGTATGCCTAACAACGTGAGAACTACATAGAGAGAGTTTTAAATTAACGTGTTGGAGTTGTTGATTTCAGGTGGGCTTGATGGTCCTTGTCCACAGGGAAACATTTACTTTCATTAAGACGATTAAGTACTGAAAAGTAATTGCGGTTTTTCTTTAGGATAAAAACTTAAAGGGAAAGACTGCAACCAACACTCAGCAGCAGTCCTTGTCAGCTGAAGAACAAACGGGCAATGGTCTAGATACTCCTAAAGAGGTTCAAGAGGCTGAGGAATATGATGTCACTGCTGTCACAACTGTGTCAGATGAGGGCAGCGAGGAAAAAGACGACCTTAAGGAGAGTGAGGTAAGGCAGTCGTTTTGAGGTTGTAGTTGAGCATGTGGTAGTCGTGTGTACTACACTTGTCAAGTGAATTGCACAAGGATATTTGACCCATTCCCTTTGCTTTGTCGCTAAATAAGCGTTAATTGCTGTGGTAAGACTGTGCTGCTGTTTTGGTTTGGTCGAGCGTGGGTTTGCTTAGCTATTGTATGAAAAAACAAACAACCAAAACACCACCAACACCCTGAACACTGATGGTTCCGACATCCTGTGAAAAGTTTGCAGTGCATTGCCGCGACAGAAATAGACAAGTAGCCACTTTCACGTTTCCCATAATACAGTTTGTTTGGCCCCAGAATTTTGCATAAGCATTGTTTTCAATTTTTCTTGGGAATTGCAATTCTCCCGGGAGAAATTGAAAACAATGCCTGTGCAAAATGTTGGGGAGCAAACAAAGTGTATTATGGGAAATATGAAATATGAAATGGCGAATGAAGATGTGAATGATCGTTGCAGTTGTGAACGCTACTAAAGCAATAACGAAAAGAAAGCCTGAAAAAAATTTAGGGGATTTGGACCTATGACCTGTGAGACCGGTGCAGCGCTCTACCAACTGAGCTGTCAAGCCAACTGGGAGCTAGATAAATGATGTGGACAATAGGCCATTTCCGAATTACCTTTGGCCTCTTTTTCAAAACGAGGCCTGGTGCTTATCCTTTCATATGAAAATGAGTTTAATTTGCATGTGAATGGAAACTAATTTTCATATCAAAAGATGAGCACCAGGACTCGCTTTGAAAAGAGGCCAAAGGTAATTCGGAAATGGCCTATTGTCCCAGTTATGAACGCTACCAAAGAAGTAGTGATAAGACTAAAGCATGAAAAACATTCGGGATTTTGCGGGAGTTGAACCCATGACCTCTGCGTTACCGATGCAGCGCTGTACCAACTGGGCTAACAAGCCAACTGGGAGCTGGTCATTGTCGCTCTTACGAGCCACTGTTGTATTCACTCCAATATGGTTGAGTGGCGTTGATCACTTAATTGTAGTTCTTAGCTTAAAACACTTTACTTTATTTTTCTCAAAGGAACGGGAAGCTAAAGATGACTCCGAGAGTGAATCTAGCAGAAAGGATTCTGAACCGGATTTGAACGTAGATTCTAATGAGAGGAATAGCGATGCTGATAACTTGTTCAGTACTGGATCTCTTACGGTGGATATTCATGAAAGGTCAACGACTGATAGACCAGCCAGGGAACCTTCTCCAGTGTCACCAGCAATTTTTGAAATGACAAAGAAGATGGAAGCATCGAGAAAGTTGTGGGAAAGTGGATTAGACATTAGACGAACAGGCAATCGAGCAGCTGCTTGGGAGGAGACGCTACGCACACCAGCGAGTGTCAGCTCGTCAATTGTCGGTATGCCAGTTGTGGAATCGACTGAATTAAGGTTAAATGATGATCAAGTAACCGTGTCAAAATCGCAAGGTGAACTGGAAGTGAACACCAGCAAGGCTGACTCAAAGCCCTCTGATGGCATTAACTTTAGCAAGAAAACAGGATCAGGTGAACAGCAGAATGTGTGCAAAGTAAAGCCCCAGCAGCAACAGCAGCCTTCAGTCAAACCTCAGCAGTCATCCTCTGTGGTTCCACAAACTACGGAAGAGAGCCATCCAAATGAGTTGAACACTGTCCCATTGAGTCAGCCTCTTCTCACACAGGACCACTTGTTGGCACAACAAGCGATACCGCAGCGTTTTCCATATCCTTTAATCAACCAGTATATGAACTTGCAGCAGAGACAGCCTTTCCTTCGGCAAGAGCAACTTCAGCAGCTTCAAGAAACGAACCAGCAGGTGAACCCCACCTTTCCACTTACTCATGTACAGCAAGTAAATCAAGCACGTTCATCGTCTTCTCCACTCTCCCAAGCTGCACAGGACATCTACCAGTCATCATTCCTGGCTAGTGGGGTCTACTCAGCGGGGAATTTTCAAGGGACTCAACCATACGTGTCTCTTGCCTTGCTGCCCTCCACCACTACTCAGTCCTACGCTACCTCTACGTCAAGGACTCAAACAACCTCCTTAATGGGCATCCAGCCTCAGCAGCCAAAGACTGCTAACACATCTGTCTTTCCACAAAACGTCAACCCACAGGCAGGACAAACTATGTACATGTCATTTGACCCCAAATCATTTAGCAGTGGGGCACCTTTGTTCAACCTGACCCAGCACCCGCAGCCTGCCCAGAGACACCTCTTGCGAGCCCAGTCAGGAATAGTTGGTGACAGTGTACCTCGGCAGGGAAGCTACCCAACTGCTCAGCCAACACACCAGGCCTTCCAAGCAACATATCCTTTCCAACAGAAACAGGGCCCTTACGATGTCTCGCAGGATGTGCAATTGAAACAAAAAGGACCTGAACAAACAGACTACTCCAGACAGTCTGAATTGGTGAAACATGTCAATGCCAAACCTTTTGAACCGCCAAAGAGATCCATCCCTGGATCTGTATCACCAGCAGGAACAGGCAATGCAGTTATTGGACCTTTAGTTTCATCAACGTTTGCACGGAATCCGAACATGATGACTATCCACCCCAGCCCCACAGACTTGGGCGGCACATCACAGAGCCCACCAGTTTCCACCTCTATTATTTCTGGCAGAGCAGTGTCAATGTCGCCCGTAGACCCTAGTATACCGTTTCCTGGTGCTGTGGGAACATTTCCAAAGCATACTGCAATAAGCCAGTTTCAGGTGCAGCAGCAACCTCAGGGAGTGCAACCTCAACAGTTCACCCCCTTCCAGCAGCAGCCAGTGGGTATTCAGCACACGCTTCAAATCAGACCCCAAGCGCAGCAACAACAGCAAGCCGTAAATCCGTTGTCAGGTGCTACAGCCACCATTGTACCAAATCCAGCTGTCATGGCAGCAACAATGCCAAGACAACTTATTCGGGCACCAGGCCTTGGTGCCCTAGGTGTAGGAGGTGCTCAGCCTAGTGCACCTAACGCTCAGCGGTTTCCTTCACCTATCCAGCGTCCTATGACAACATCGTTGATGCATGGTGTGCCGCATATGCAGGCCCCACGTGGACCTCGTCCGCAAACAGCACCACCTCAATTGGTGCCTACAAAACAAGTCGTATCAAACAGACCGCAGATGCCGCAGCCGTCAGTGCCACACCAAGATCCTGTGGCGGCTGCCTTTAAGTTAGAACAGCATCACAAGATGATGGAGCAGACTAGAATGTTCTTCGCACAACAGGGACAGCAACAGCAACAGCAGCGCGTCCCACAGAACATTCCAGCTGATCAACCTAAAGCTATGTCCAGCTCGCTTGGAGACAAGCCAACCATTAAAAGTCAACCACCAAGAGAAACCCACAAACTACAGGAGAAGAAAGAAGAAGTAAACCCAAGAAACAGAAAAACGAATTCCGAACAGCCAAACAAGACGTCAAAGACAACCAAATTAGACTCAAAGCCAGAAGAAAGCAGCAAAGACAAGAATACAAAGCAGGATGGTAAAGTTGCTGCTAATAAGAGTACCGGCAGTAGCAGTAGCATCGTTCGCATTCAGCCCCTGCATATGCCAGCAAGGAATAAGCCAAACAGGCCCCGAGGCCCTCCGCGAATGCCAGGTATGCCTCCAAATAAAGCCAAACTCTCTGGACGACCAGAGAAGGAAGTTAAAGATACGTCTGCTTCGGACCAGCCTAAAGAATCCTCAAGTCCCAAGAATTCCGATCAGGGCAAAGCGTCCGAGGCACAATCTGTGCCGCCACTTGGTGTGAACAAAGGATAAAAGTATCGTAACTGTTTACAGACCGATTTTTCGGTGTTTTTATTTTCCTGCCCAGAAATTTGCTTTTGTGGTTATCGCCGCGCAGTGAGAACGATATTATCATACGCGTGATTTTCAGTTCAAAGTACTTGTAATGTTAGTATTGTGGGAGGTTTTACCTTTCGCGGAAAGCTCGCATAAGAATGTTCTCTGTAACTTTTGTTCTTCTCATTGCCGCAACACCTGTAAATTAGTCCAATGAATGTTTGTACAGAGGTTTGCAGTGAGTTAATTTATTATTATTATTAGGCTTTCTTGAGGTAAAAACGGTGAGTCATTTCACCCCTGAAAGTTTAAACTTTTTTGCGATAATCATACGAATAAAACCAGATTCAAGATTGACTTTGAGGTTTTTTGGAGCAAATCTTAAGGGGAACAGAGGGAAATTGATCTAATTGTCCACTTTCCGAACTGTCCCCATCCTCTTTTTAACTTAGGAATGCGAAGCTATGAGCGCGTGTTAGACGTTTGTTGGGGGAAAAGATGCACTCGCTCGGTCAGTCCGTCCATGGGTCGTTCCGCTGACGCGTGCCTTCCACGCGAACGGCATTTTTTTGCAAAATGGTTTCCTCGTCGAACGACGAACCCTTAACAAAAATTGACAATCACGTAAACAGCTAAATCAAAAAGCAAATTTGATCGAGAGGACTAGCGAAAGATATGACGAAAAAGAGGAACTTGTTAATTTTATCCAGGATAAAGGGAACAGAGGTTGAGAAGGCTTGGTTACTTGTTTTGAAGAAGGCTGTTGCACACCATTCTCGTCCCCAGAGCCACCCGTCTTAAAATGTCGTTGACGAGTGGCTCTGGACGAGCCAAAAAATTCGAATTTTTATCATTGGCTGACAAAAAATGAATGCGCACCAAGAACTAAGTGATGAATTACGGCGGACTTCATGTCATACTCGTCCCCAGAGCCACTCGTTAGCACTTACAGTTACGAGTGAGATTTATTTTGCACAAATCAACAAGGGAATTTGACATTCTCACCAATTGATCGAATAACGTCTTGGTTACCTTGCTTATAAACCTTCAAGCCAACACGTAGTGCCTTCAACTTTTCAGTTTGGTCGGGAATAAGCACATTCAGTGGCGAAACTACAAGAACACAACCTTTCAACCGTATTTTAAAAAGATCTGTGGTCCACCACGAACAAGAGAAGCTGCAATATCAGCGATTTTAAAACCCCGTGGGCAAAATACACGGCCAGTCTCGTTTCTGTACAGCTACTGCATGCAAGGCAGGTTGTTGTTCCCTTTTCCTTTAGTAAATTTTCTAATTTCAATGAAATTTGTCTCTTTCAAAGCTTCGCCGAACCAGCTTTCAAGCCAGCCATCACAAAAGCCAAAGCTGGACTGTCACTCCCTCCCTGAGGATGCATAACTGAGCATGAGCAAATACATTCTTGGCTATATGACATGCGCTACCGGATGTCCATGATTTACGGACATCCGGTAATTGCTGCTACCCTCCGACCACGTGACCAAAAAAGAAACGTAGGCTCTGGGGACGAGAATGGTTGCAGACGGAGAAAGACTTGATCATGCGTGAAATGTAACGCAAGTGTTAAGCTTGTCTCTTGGAACTGGTATGTGACCGTCTAAACAGGCAACAAGTCGATGGACAAACGTGGACAACTTTTATGTTCAAAATTGTCCGTTCAGTTTTCACATCAAGACTTTCTGTCAGACTACTGGTTCATCCAATTGTCGGTCTTCCAGAGTGAACAAGACCAATAAAGAGTTATTATAATACATTGTTTATAGAATATCGTAAAGTGCTTACAGAACTTTATACAGTGATCATAGATAACATCAGTAATGAGAACGACTTAGGGTAGCATTATGATAACATGGTGAAGAGACCTCCAGAAGCCACCAGGCTTGTACGAGAGAGGCCTCCTCACGAGATCCAAAAGACGAGCGAGGACGACAGGACTGAGAGCAGTCAGTTATCAGGGTTATGATTTGATTTAAAAGAAAATATTGGAATTTGTAATGGTAATAGGACTGAGTGGAGTACAATTCAGGGAGTAATCGGGCGAGTGATTTCAAATTGGCCGAGCGCGTAGCGCGAGGCTGATTTGAAATTACGAGGACGATTACCCCTGAATTGTACGACACGAAATCTGATTACCAATTAATTGTGTCAATAACAAAATGCGAGAAACTCTAGAGGTCAACTTTCTAAATTGTAAAACGTATTGTACAAAATAACCAACGGAAATGGTTGCTATTTTACAAAGCGCGAAGATTGACAAATGACACGACATGGCAGCTACTGCTCAACATACCCAAATAAGGTAACTGTCCGATTTGGCCTGTCCGATTACAGGTGTTTGTAATCGGACAGCTCAAATCGGACAGTTTGGACCTGAAGCAGCCAATTAAGCCACAAATAAAGGCTGTTAAGAACCAATCACATTCGAGCATTTTGTTATTGACACAATTATCCTTCAAAACCGGACAGAGTCCAAATTTTTTGTCCTTGGAAAAGAATTGTAAGTTTGATTTCACACGCATGAGGATGATAATGTGACTGTTGCAGGAGTGTATTAGGCTGTTACAAATAAGCTTTGAACGAAGGAGGCAGAATACCATGGCGATAACAAAACATAAA
>JAEMWC010000528.1:417500-467500 GCA_016490735.1 Pachyseris speciosa
GCGGCGAGCCCCCGTTCTTGAACCACAGCCTGCATTTGGAACTTCTTCGTTACAACGTCAACACTTCTTTCTTCTTGAGACACACAACCACCAATGTCCTTCGTAACCTTGAGACTGGCGACGAAATTGAATTTCAAGACAATAAAGACATCCGCTCCCCGTGGTTCACTAACATTGCAGATGCAGAAGAATGGTTGAGGCAGCGGGAAAAAGAAAGGCTGGACCAACAAGTTGCTCGCCCCAACACAAAATAGGGTTTTGAAAGGTATCATCACCTTGACTTCAAAGTTTTGCTTGATCGAAAACCCCTTTTGGGAACCGGCCCACTTCCAGACTGGCTGCGCAACTTGGCCCACGGTCGAGCAATGATTTCGCTCGACACCTTTCGCGACAACCTTTGCTTTTGGCGCTGCTTGGCGGTGCATCGCGGCGCAAGGCCAGATAGAAGCACAACTGCCGCTCGTGAGTTGGCACGAAGCTATCTCGATCTCTCCAAACTCCCAAGAGACACAGTCAAAACCTCCCTCTACGAATTGGACAACATTGAAAGATATTTCAATAAGCTTCTCCCCCCCAACCAAATGGCTTGGCGTTCGCGTTTACGAGCCCGAGCCAACAAACGACAAACCCATTTGGCATCTGCGTCGAAATCCAAACCCCAAGTTAAAAGACATTCTGACAGTTGGTATTTTCGAAGGGCATGCCTTCTATATTCGGAACATTTCCAAACTCGCAAATCTGTACAAATGTGCCCAGTGCGAGCAGAGATCCACAAGACTTGGGGATCTCCACCGTCACGCAAACGGAAGATGTGTCAACGGTGAAACAAAAATTAACTGTTGGTCGAAACCAATCGAAAAACTGGCAACCACATTCGAAAAGGCTTTCTTCCCACAGAATACAAGGTTCACCGAATCTACCTGTCGTTGGTTGCAAAAAGAGGCAGAAGAACGAGGAACCCACATCCACCACGCACTCTGCAGGCATGGGGGTGAGAGGCATATCGAGAAAGGCTTTATGGATGGGTACGTCCCCACAACCAAAACAATATTTCAATTTCACGGTTGTCTTTACCACGGCTGTCGTCGTTGTTTTTCCGAAGACAGAAACGAACCGTTCGAGGATGGGGACACGTTTGAAGATCGCTGGAGAAGAACCCGAAATCGCACTGCGAAGCTTCGCGAGGCCGGTTTTGAAGTTGTGGGGAGGTGGGGCTGTGAAGTTGGTCCTCTTTCCAAAAAATATCACCGCAAGGTATTCACAGAAAGCTATCCTCAAGCAATTATCTACGACTTCGAAGCATTCGGAGACACCAAACGCCGAAAAGAACAGACACCGTCCCTTACAATCGAAAACGTTCACACCCCAATCTCCGTCTCCATTGCCGACACACTGGACCGAGAGCCCACACACATTTGCAACAAAGATCCCCACACATTGATTTTTCTGTTCCTGGAAGAATTACACCGGCTAGGGGAGAAGATTCGAAGGGCTGTTAGAGCAAAGTTTTTCCCTCCCGACATGGATTTTCTTTCGAAACCACAATGTCAACGCATCGACGATTGGTGCAACCAAGTTCCAACCCTTGGTTTCAACTCTGGCAAATACGATTTGAACTTGATTCGAAACCAGTTCGTTGAAAAGATTTGCGCGGGGAACACAAACGTGACAGTGGGGAAACAAGCCAACCAGATCATGTACCTTTTCGAACCAAAATCGAGATTTCTCGACATTGTCAACTACATCGGCCCAGGAACCAGCTATGACAAATGGTTGAAAGCATTTGAGTGTGAGGGAGAGAAGTCGTGGTTCCCATACGACTGGTTCGATTCGCCCGACAAACTTGATTTCCCAGGTCTCCCCCCTTATTCCGAAAGGTATTCCAAAATGCGCAATGAATAATTGCTGACAGAAGAAGAGCACACACCATCAGGGGCACCCAACGACAAGTTTCGGTAGATATCTGTTCGGTGGAGGGTAATTCGCCTTGCACTTTCGGCGTCGATTTAAGAGTGCACTCGGATTTTCGTAACTAAAACGTGGCCTAAAAGATTCGAAATTGGGAAATCATAGCCCCTGAGGTTTTCGGAAAGGTCGTAATTGCTGTTTTTGGCAGTCAAAAACGTCAGCTAGCATTTTCGGAAAGAAAATAGTTCCCTAGAAAGCTCGTGGAAAGTTCATTTCAGCTTGCATTTTCTCATAGGAGGATTTTGTTTCCTAACATTTTCGTTTAATTAAAATTTCAGCTAGGGAATCCGAACAGATGAACTTCTTCTAGCTGATGAAAAAATCGCTTTAAACAGACTTCAAACACCATAAGGAACTTAAAAATGCCTTTCTACAGCTTTTGCTTGATTTGGCTCGTTGGGTGCCCCTGACACCATGTGTCCAGTTGTTCCGAGACAAGGGAATGAAAATGTTCGCCGACTGGTTGGAATACTATAACAACTTGGATGTTGCCCCAGGTCTGGAAGCATTGGATAAAATACGGGCCTTCTACACCGAGAAAGGAATTGACATCTTGAAAGACGCGGTGTCGATCCCTGGGGTAAACATGCATTATCTCCTCTGCAATGCAACTGAACGAGGGGCGGACCTTTGGACCCCAAGGAAAGAAGCTTTCGACATGTTGAAAGCGGCGGTGGTCGGTGGGCCAAGTATTGTTTTCACAAGGTACCACGAAGCACAAAAAACAAAAATCCGAGACCACCAATACCAAAATCCCCATCTCTGCCAGAAAATCCTCGGCTACGACACCAACGCGTTGTATCTGTCGACAATGGCCCAGGACATGCCTTGTGGTCCGGAAAAAGATTCCCATTACAAAGAGCCAGCAAGAGCTCCAGGGGGTTTCTTGTACGGATTTCGAAACAAAATTTGGTTCGGCTTCGCAGAGGTGGACATCGAGATTCCCGAACGTTTGTGGCCCAAGTTCGAGGAGATGTGCCCATTCTTCCACAACACGGAAGTGCCGGCTGAAGCTGTACCCAAACACATGTTTGACTATCTGGAGAGAACCGGAAGGGTTCGTGGGGATGGAAGGAAGTTGGTCGGCGCGCTTTCTGCGAAGAAGACACTTCTCTTCGCCCCCCTGCTGCAGTGGTACATCGACCACGGCGCACCGATAACAGCAGTGTATCGCACAATTGACTACAAAGCTGCCAAACCTTTTACTTGGTTCGTGGAAGAAGTGACAACAGCCAGGCGAACCGGCGACACCGACAAAAGCAAAGCGCTTCTCGCCGACATGTTTAAACTGTTGGGGAATAGCGCGTATGGGAAAATGATTGAGGCAGTCGAGCGGCAGACGAACGTAACCTATATTAAAGATGAGAAGACTGTCGACCGGACAATGCGGAGTCCCTTCTTCGAGGATCTCGAGGAAATCGGCGATGCATACGAGATAGAAAAACAAAAGGCAAAGGTGACGATCGATCGCCCCTTCCAGATTGGAATCGCAGTTTACCAACTCGCAAAGCTGCGGATGCTGGAATTATACTACGACTTCCTGGACAAGTACGTCGATCGCAAAGACTTCGAGTTGATGCAAATGGATACCGACAGTAACTATCTGGCGATATCGGGGAAAAGCTGGAGGATATAGTGCTTCCGAGCATGCGAAAGAAATTCGAGGCCGACAAAAAGAACTGGCTGGCGTGGGACAAGTGGAGTGGCCGGACGCCGGGGCTGTTCAAACTCGAGTGTGTGGGAGAACGGATGATTGCGCTCTGTTCACAGTGCCACTTCGTGGATGTCGACGGAAAATACGCGAAGTTCTCCACAAAGGGAGCGTCGAAGCGGCAAAATGAAATTCGGTGGGAGCGGTTCGAAGCTGCGCTCGAGGGGCACAAGGACATGGCGGAGAACACAGGCTTTCGAATGCATGAGGGGAAGATGGTCACGTATCGTCAGAAGAAGTTGGGACTCTCTGCCTACTACGACAAGCGATACGTTTTGCCCGACGGAATTCACACGGAACCGATCGAGTACCACCTTTTGAACGAATAGATTCCGAGGGAATATGGAGAAGAATTGCAGAAGTCCTGTTGCACGCGGAGATGGGGGAAGACGAAAATCGTTGTTTGCACAAAATGCAGGTGCGAATTTCATGAGGCGTGTTTGTCTTGTTTGCGAGAAGGACAAATTCACAAATTTAATTTGCCCTGGGAAAATTATTGTGACAATTACCACGAAATGATTCTAAGGAGTTTTTACGAAAGAAAGAGATGGGTGAAGAATCTCAGCCGGGGTTAGTCGGGGGTAACGCTGTGTCTGGTGGAACAACCATCAATTCTTCCCGCACGAAGCTGCGCTTTGGTCCATCGTGCCCTCCCGCCTCAGGGCGGGAAATCCAATACAAAACAGGTTGGTCTGGTTTTATCATAATCCGCTCAACGGTGAAAGTTTTCAGAGACCAAACAGGATCGGTGGCTCTTCGCACACCCCCTCCCGATTCCCCCGGTGCAAACAGATAACTCACTTCGAAACCAGTTGGAAGTCTTCTTTCTGCTACCCCGACAGGTTTTCCGAAAGGAGTCATAGGTAGGTAGGTAGGTAGGTAGGTAGGTATACTTTATTTAAATCAAGAAACACGCTAGCCCCAACAACACTAAGCTGGTTTCCATGGAGGGCGTGTTTATACGGACATAACAATGAAAGTAAAGCTAATACTACGAGTTAATAATACGATAAATCTAAAACTACGAAAATTCAGCTAAGAACGAGAACTAACCGTTATAAACTAAATATTAAAAAGTATTAGGAAAGCTAGGACATAACTAACACAAGACTATATAGTATGACATGACCCAATTACGTTTTGATATATTTATTAAATAAATATATCGATTCCGCTAGTTTTGCTTCGTTTGGGAGTTGGTTCCAAAGCATCGCGCCGCTGCGACCACCCTTCGTCGTTTTATCGCATCGACAGGTTTGGCATCAATCAACCCCGTGACTGTCTTTGTTCGTAGCAACAACTCGCGGGAGCCGCTGTACCCACGCCACAGACCGCTCTCCCTCGGGCAATCGCATTTCCACTGCGTATTGGTGGCGAAACAACCCCTCTGCCAACGTTCGGTTCCACCGCTCCACAACTGCTTGGTCGCGGTGCACTTCGGGATGCCCGCGTTAGATGGTTGTGCCATGTTTTGCCATTGTTTGCGAAACAGCACCCACGAGCTCTCGCCCAGGGTCGACTTGCAGCATCTTCGGCCATTGCAAAGGACCGCGTTTGTAAATTTTTTCGAAAGCCGTAGCAACCTCCACCGCGCTTTTTGTGGCCAGAGGTTCGGCCTCTTTGTATCTGCTCGCCACATCGACAACCGTCAGCGCGTATTTCCAAAGTTTGCCCCCAACTCTGTCGTGCGGCATAAAAAGCAGGTCAGCTTGGTGTACTGCGTTGGTAATAGGCACGTCAAACTTCGGGCGAGGAATTTTCGAAGGAGGGGGGAAAAAGATTTGCCAAACAGCCTGTTGGTGCAACCATTTCTTCGCAACCGCTTCCGGGATTCTGGTTTTTTGTGCCAATTTGTTTGCCGCATTCCACCCCTTCAATATCCTTCTGGGCTGTAATAGATTCGCGAAAGTCGCCGCTCTTCCCTTTTCGAAGGAACGTTTGTCATTCATTCAAACATATATTTCTGAAAGAAAAAATATATCCGAAAGGAAAAGTCAGCGATGTTTGGAATCGAGATTGGAGAAGAAGAGAAACAAAAAACTTGGCAGGCGTTCGCCGCCCCCAACCCACCTGCGCGCGAAGAAAAAAGCAAATGGCATTGTGGGGTGAAGATGGAGGAAATATCGAAAGATTTCGAGCTTGCACAAAAACTCGACACAGTGCTTCACCCTCGCAGAGAAGAGAGGGGCTGGCAGCCAGTTGTGATTCCCCGGAACCACCTCCGCAAAACTCTGGAAAAATGTGGTATTTTCAACGCAGTGAACACCTGCATGTTGGTTGATGGCCGGGAGTGCAGCACACCACGTGGGAGTTTTTGGGAAACGTCATCCACGAGAACTTCTCTCTTGAGGGAAACCCTCAAAAACCAAACACACCGTCGGTGAATTACGTTTGTGTCCTTTTCAATTATTTCTGGAATATTTCGTCAAAAGATTGGCCGAAAAAATGGGAAATTATTTGGAAGGTTGTGGCGTTTTTTGTGGAAATAAAACCAGAGACACAACGAAAAGCGAAAGAAAGGTTCGACAGGTGGTGGCAGTTTGCGAATAATTTACAAACCATAAAATTGCAAAAAAGTTGCTAGTTCGCGGTGTAATGTTCGGTGTACTTCGCCTGGAGTTTTTCAGGGATTTCCATGCATTGGTCGGAAACGAAGTCGTCGATCATTTTCAGTTTGTCGAGAAACGCCTTTGCATCGAAAGGTTCTCCCCGGAGATGGAACCGGATGGCATCCAGTATTTTTTTTGTATTCTACTCGAGCGAAGCTGGCCTTTTCGGCCTTTCTGTCGTATTTCTTGGCCGTCGCGACAATTTTCACGACAGCACCGAAAGCGGTCAGACTGGCAATGACAGCAGGTTGAAGAGTAACCCCTCCAGCGACAGCTCCAGTCGGCACAACCTTCCCCGCAACCACATTGCAAAGCAGGTTTTTGCGTTGGTACATTCGGAAAAGCTTGTCGTAGCCCCAATGCTTCCTATGGTAAGAAGCATAAAGGTGTTTCAACATCTCGAAGGTGTCATTCAAAAGAGCCGGGTCGATGTAATTGAAGTCAAAGATGTTGACGGGGAGTGGCCGAGGTTTCCTATTCAGTAACGGCATCGTATATATCGGAAAAAAATTCAGACAACAGTGTCGTAAGAAGAGTCACCATTTTGTGTCTGTGTAGCAAGTATGGCTGCGCGAAGCTTTTCCCACCTTTGTGCAGTGTGCCACTTCAGTTTGGAAAAATAGCGCATGAGCAGGTTGCAAGAGCAAACAAGACGGCATTTGTCACACCAGTCGCACCAGGTGTATGTGTACAGGAAGCTGTCAATATGTTGATTCTTCATGGAATATTCAAGAAAGTAAATATGTTCATGCGCGGAAGGACGCTTTCAGTGTCACCCTGGGGTTTCCATTGAGAAAGCCTTTCAAATAAAAAGCAACATATACCGCAAAGTCTTCATCGATTGTTTCATCAAGGTCTATTTTCTTTTCCACAGTTCCTCGCGGAAAAGAAAGGAACCTGTGAATGGGAGACATATGACCCCGGTCAATCGTGATTCTCAACTGCATATCACGAGGCAGCCCCCCGCTAAGGGAAGACAAGGTTACACTTGTTATATTTGTGAATGCGGTGTAAGGCTCCCAAAATTGTGAAAGTGTGACGAATGTCCATCTGGGTGTACTATCGGTAATTACACCACTTTCCAACTCGAATGTCGTTCCAGGTAGTGCAAACAGCTCCAAAAATGTTATTGAACTATTTCGATATTCAAACAGTGGAGTGCTCCCACTCATTACTTTTTTCCCATTCAAATCCAAATCACCACCCAACTTCGGTTGGTGAATCACACGCCCATTCATATTCAACGCATTTTGCATTGTCAGTCCGTGGACACTCGAGCTGAACAATGGGCGGTAATTGTTGTAAACCCAGTGGTCGTTTAAATTGAAATTTCCACCCAATTTGGGTTCAAGAATCAAATAACTGTTCATGTTCAAGTCATTCATCATTGTCATCTGCCCGTTTGTTCCACCAAACAGTGCCGCATTTTCATCGATGACATATTTACCGTTCAAAGTCAAGTCCGTTCCCAATTTGGGTTTCAACAGAAGATGGTCGTTCATATCCAAATTGGTTTGCATGGTCATGGTCCCACTGTCCACAGTCCAAACTTTGTCGAAAGCACCCGAGTTCACATTGGAAATGTAGCCACAAACCCCATAAACGACGAGGTGGCCTGTGGTTGAACCAGACGTCCTTCCATGCAGATCCAAATAAATGTAGTTGGGGGTGTTGTCGCTCCACCGGTGGAACTGGACGAGGGTTTTTGTGTAGCCGCTGAAGGTTCGCGTGGTTTGGCTCGTGATGGAAATGACGGTGGCACTTGCCCTGACGGACACGTTTGTCATTTCCGGCGGAAAGTACTCAATCACGAACGTGTAATATCCTTTCGCCAGTGGAAAGGGATTGAAACCGATCCGCGAGCGATAATCATCACCGTCCGCGTCTTTGACGAGAGTGAACTCATAAGCATTTTTGTTGACCCCATGTGGGGAGGCAGCGAAGTTGACAATCCCATGAACACGAATGTTGTTTTCAGATGAGGAATCGTCGGCGTCTTCCATGAGATAGGCGAACGGGTTTTTTTTCCCACCCGACAGGAAGAGGTGCGAGTGATTCACATAATCCTTCGTCGCCGCGTCCGTTTCGCCGACCGGTTTTTTGAGAGCGGTGATTTTGTGATCCTCCATGTTGAGATCGCCAGCCATTGATTGGCTACCGTCCACTTTCAAAAAGTTCCCTCCCAAATCATCCACATATTTTTTCGTCACCGCATCGCTATGCGCGGTTGGAGGTTTCAGATCGGTGATTTTTTGTTGCCCCATGTTCAAGGGCCCATACATTGGGTTTGTTCCATCTCTTCAAAGAAAATACCGATCCACATACGCCTTGCTTGTCGCGTCACTGTGGTTGAAGGGGGGGGGGGGGGGGGCGCGGTGCAAGATTCACAATTGAGTTGTTGGAATCGACGTCTCTCAAACCTTTGATATCCTACCCATTCATATTCAAATCACCCAGTGCCGGGTCGCTTCCGTCGCGTTTCAAACAAAGTGCGATTTCAGAGTCGACATAGCTTTTGTTCGTGGCATCGAGGTCGTTCACAGCGTAAATCATGTTGGTGAAAAGGTTTCGCCCCAGGTCAATGATCCCCGTCAACGGAGTGCTTCCGTCGAGTTTGGCAAAAGTGGATGTGGCATAGCTTTCACTGACCGCGTCAAGCGGACCAGCCGGCGGACCCAGATTCTCAATTGGGTGTCCATCCGCATCAAGAGGGCCGGTCATTGGGGCGCTTCCATCGAGAGGCAGAAAGGCTCCCGTCGCCGCTGTTGTTCGGGAGTGTCTGTCAATCCCAGGCCTTTTTGCAAACCACCCCATATACATTTTGAAATAATTTTTCACCCTGGCAACTCGAAACCATAAATGAGAGACAAAAAACGTTTCGGTTGGTTGCTGGAAGACGAAGATGAAATGTAAACAGCACTGACAGTAAAAGTTTCATCGGCGCCGACGGCTCGGGGGTGGGGTGAATTCACCTTTCCTTTCGCGCCAGTCAACCTTGTCGTGAGATTTTCCCCCTTGTATTCCGTCAAAAACATGAGTTGTGTTCTTGCTGGAAGGGTGGGCGTTATTTCATACCACACAAAGGTTAGTTTCGCCTGGCCAGGAATCAGCGCCCCGGGTGATCCACTGATAAAGGTGCCGCTCGCTCTCGTTGTGTTTTCTGGAAAAACAACCGAGCCCATCAGATGAAAAAATGTTGGGGTGGTGGATGTTTGCCCATCCGCGCTGGTCACGGGGTGTCTCGTTTCTCCAGGCGTTTTTGCAAACCACCCCATTATATTGTTTCATCGAAATTTTTCTTCATCAACTTTCGCGGTTTGTCAAAGTAAGAGAAGGAAAACTTCTTGTCGGTGGCGCGGTCCAGCAGCTCGTGGGGAACCCCCAGCTCGTCGGCGATTCGTTTGTTCTCCCTCGGGAGGAAGTTGAAAAGACAGAAATGGCTGCAGTTGTCTCGGATGTTTTTGGGGACCTTGTAATAAGTTTGGGTGAGATAAATGACGCTGCAGTTCCTGTGCCGCCCATTGATGAAATAGTTGATGATGTCATTTTGGTTCTTTTCACAAACCAAGTCGTCGAACACGATGATTTTTTGATTGTCAGGCATTCCCACCTCGGGGTGGGGAAGTTCCTCCAGTGGAATGATTTCGTCGCCTGGCGCCTCGATAACCTCGTACCCCACCTCAGGGTCAATATTTTCGGAAAAGTCGCGCAAGAGCGATTGATATTTGTGTTGGTGGAGTTTCTTCGAAAAAAGAAAGACCTTGTCGTACTCCAACAGCTCGTAGAGCATGTGCATCAGGATGTTCGTCTTGCCTGAATTGCTTGGCCCACAGATCAGCATCCTGAAAATGTCATTAGGCATGGAGGGGTGCCCCTGCTGGAAACCATTTGTGGTGGCGGCCTCGGAATCATAATTTGGAATTCTCATTTTTTCTCTTTATATATTGATGTCTTTGAAAAAGTGGCGACAAAAGGCAGAGGCCGAGGCGGAAGTTGAAAAACAAGAGCAGGAGATCCGCCAGAAGTTTAAAAGGAAAAGGGTATCGAATCAAGTTGGTCAGATCGAGGCTGAAGCGGGAAAAAGGGGTTTGAAACAAACCCAGCCGAAAGAAACAAGACCCCGGCCCCCCACAGATTGGGAACGGGCTATTTTGGAACGACGGGCCTCGATTGAAGGGTTGGAGGAGGAAGGGGATGAATACGATGGACAAGAATGGGAAATGGAAGTCAGGGGGTTTGACCTTCCCCCTCAAAAGCAAGAAAAATCGGAGATTCGCGACAAAATGATCCACCAACTTTATTAGTCCATCAGCTAGGGGGGTTGTATGGCTCACTTAAGGGGAACAAACAAAACTTGTATAATCTTAATGTGTAACTATTCAGCATCATAAAAATGTATGATAGCAAGGATAGAATGGTAGCTTTCATTTTGTAAATCGAATTTTAAATTTGCCTCCCATACCATGCTTTTGGCCGCCATCTTGGATTTCTAAAAAACACTTTAAAAAATGTTATTCTTTCTGAAATGCACGCGATTTTTTGCCTAGAAGTATATTTGGAATAATACGTATTTGAAATGTAATTTCAGCATTGTTTATGCTTATTCGAGCTATGGTGACGTCATAAATGACATCACAGTGACCGCCATTTTGTCTTCTAGCTTGTGTATTCAACCGCTATCTTAATGCCCTGAAATAACTAAATTACCATTAAGGCACTCTATATCATAATGCTAGAAAAACGCACTTAAAACTATTGCTAACGTCTTTTCCTATGTTTAGTTAGGCATACTAGGCCATGAATTAATAACCACAAATCAGAGTAGATAACCAGGTCCACAATTCAATCTAGAGCTCGTTTGAGTACAGAAGCACCACTATCGTATAATGTCCTTTTCCACTGCTGTCACTTGCATATGGGATCTACATGTATAACGTAACATACGTTCACATCATGTACTGCTTTTGCGTCCTGAATAACGTCACTGAAAATAGAAAAACATTTCTGCGCACGAGTTGCAAAAAGCGTTATACAACGTGTGTCCCGTCAAGAGGGATCTTACTATATCGAACCTTAAGATAGACACAACAAAAGGTAATAACTATCTCTCTGTTCGTCATTTCAAATAACCTAAACCTGTAAACGTACTTACTCTTATCAATCCTCTGCATCTTCAGAGTCACTATCCCCACTCTCTCATAGAACGCCATCATCAGTTGCCATATTCTCACACTGGATACTACACATGTCAGTGCACTTCAGACCCGCCTTCAAGCAGCAGCAGTTCTTGATCGTGTATGCTCTCTAGCACGTATAAGAGAGTAGTTCCAGGACCTCTTCTGGAGCCGGTTTGGATCCAAGCCACACAAATTCCGCTACGTTAGACATATTGTCTACTTCCCAGCCTTGCCCATGAGGGGAGGGGATTAACGGAAGAGGAACGATGGCTCGTCTCCAGATTGCTGCTTGATAATTTGCTCTTGTAACGTGAAGTCGTAGAGATGACTTGCAAGGCGGCAGAGCCTCTGGCGTAGTGGATCTCATGGCGCAGCTCATCTACACTCTGGCACTTCTTTCCATACAGCTGACACACGAGTGCCTCCGTATCTTTAAATGTCTCCTCCGATACTGTCCAATTCTCCCCGATATTCGCCATAGCTGGACTGCTTTCCACTTCCCTTTACCAGAGAATGCAGAGATGGTATCTCAGCCTGTGATCGCGTGAACGCCGATTAGGGCTTTCATGAAGCAATGCTTGTCAACGTTTGGGTCGAGTTGCTTCTCCAAGCTGTTGACAACTTTAGAAAGATCTATTATTCTGGACTTCGCGCCTCTTCCCTTCTTCATGTAACACCTTCCAAGGTTTCGGCTATGAGCAAGCAGTAGGACAAGGACATCAGTGTCATCAGAGTGGATGACGCACGTGCCTCCAGCGTGCCGAGCATGGAGAACCATACGCGTATCAGCCTCTTCGTGATTACTCTCTAGCCCAGGAACAGGTTCACATGTGGCTACGCCGGTTTAGTTGCCAGCACTTCTTCGGATGTCACGTACATGATCCGGTTGCCGAGCCTGCCTCTAAATGCTTCTGTCTTCCACTGTGACACAAGAAATTTGACAATCTCAGGCTTGTTTGCGGTCACACTGAGCAACTTGTTCCACTCTGCAGGTGCGATGATATTTGATGGGATTTTCGGGGAATTCGCTTTCGGTCGAAGCCTCCAAAATTGGTTTGTGATTCCGGATCACGGCAGCACGATATAAGGTTGTCCATGAAGAAATATCTCTGCACTGGGCTAGCTTTGAATTCGAACAGCCGCATATAATGCAACCTATTGAATGTTTGTGCGACCACGAGTTTGGGAAGGAAACAGGCAGTTGTTTTTGAGGGGGCTTTATTCAACGCACTTGCAATGTATACATATATTTATGTACTTGCTCTCTTTTGGAAAATAATTTTGAAAAACCCACTATTTCTTTTTCAATGATTATAATTGCAAACTGGTCATGTAATAGTGATATTAGGGCCGTTTATACGAGAGAAAATAAGCCGCGGCTTACACTGGCCGCCTCTTACATAAGACGCGAAGACCCCGTTTAAATGGTACGTAATCGACGTTCACGGCTGACTCCATCGGCAGCTAGCTCAAGCCGCGGCTTATCCTGGCCTAGGGGTTTTGGGCTGCGCTTATCTTGGCCGCGGCTTACCTTGGACGTGAGAGTGTTCGTATAAATGTACTCAAGCGTTGTCCGCGGCTTGCTCAAGCATGCGCTTCTATTGTTATTGTAGCGAACTTAGCCGCGAACCATTTATACGAGCATTTCGCGGCTTACGTAGGCCGCACTCGTATAAATGGCCCACTCGCGTCTTATGTAAGCCGCGGCCAGTGTAAGCCGTGGTTTATTTTCACTCGTATAAACGACCCTATTGTGACCAATAATCAGGCGTTGTGACGTCGCAAATGACGTCACGTAGTTATAATTTAAGCACTAGAATAAACGGAAATCATGTTTGTAGTTCCAATATGATGTAAATGTGACTTTGAATCGCAATTTGTTTACTTTAAAAGAATACAAGCAACTTTGAAGCCTTCCTCAAAAATCCAAGATGGTGGCCAAAAGGAAGATATGAGGAGCAAATTTAAAATTCGATTTACGAAGTGAAAGCTACTGTTCTATCCTTGCTATCATACATTTATATGATGCTCAATAGTCAAAGATTAACATTAGACATGTTTCGGCTGTTCCCCTTAAGTGAGCCATAAACCCGAATTTTAGGGTCTCAGCTGATGGACTATATGTGAGCCTCGGTTCGATGCGGGCCGGCAACTCTTCAACGAAGCTCCGCAAACAGGTTTCCACTCTGCTCGACAAGCTCCTCCAACTTGGTGGCATCAAAGATTTTCAGGCCCACAAAATTTTCAATGATTACATACGGAGGTGATATGTACCACCTGCTGCTCAACTCGAGCCTTGCGAGGCTGCAACTTGATGGCACCAACCAAAAGTCACACGACTTTACGATAACATTCAACCCACCCATTGTCCTCGACAACACAAAAAACTACGAAGCGGCGCTTGACGAGCTTATCACCATGAGCTATTCCTGGTACAACGTTGCGGCCGAATACAGTAACAACACTCTCAGGTGGCGGAAAGCAGGTGAGGCTTGGAAAACCCTGACCTTTCCCGGTGGGATGTACGATTATACAGATCTCATCCGCTTCTTGCAAACGCAAAGTGGTTTCGTCGACCCCGCCGCGGCGGGAAAGAAACACATCTTAAACTTGTACTTTGATTACGCAATCACCCGCGTTGTGATTGGCGTGGCCACCGGCTACGAGCTTGACCTCTCAACTGGGGATTTTGGGAAACTGTTGGGTTTCAACAAAAAAGTCCTGACTGGGGCAACAACCTTCACGGGCGACAGCATCCCCGACATCACGAGGAGTGTTGACTGGGTGTTCCTGCATTGCCACCTCATCACTCGGCGGGCCAACGATGCGCCGAGCGATGTTTTGTTCTCCTTTTCGACAGCCAACCTTGAGGTGAGCTACCCTTTCACAAAAGGGCCCCTCCGTCCGAAATTTCACCCAGTGAACAAAACTAACTTTGAAAGGGGAGGAACAACATTCTCAATCTCAAACACGCCGATGTTGCTTTGACTCTCATGATCAAGGAAATTTCTCTGTGAGGTATATGAACCGACCAAGTGAGTGGGCAAGATTTTACGATAAGGGCGCCGGCCGCTTCCGCTGCAAGCACAAAGGCTCCGGTGTCGTGCGGGATACACTCGTGGCAATTGGGAAGCGCCTCGCGAAAGCGGCTGCCCCCCTCGCAAAGAAGACCGCCTCCAAGACCGTCGAAAAGGCAGCCGAAAAGGCAAGTCAGGCTCTCGTTGAGCGGGGAGGTAAAAAGATAAGCCAACTGTTGCGAAGCCGCACAGCAAAGCAGAAAAAACCGCGGCGGATCGCGATGGATTCAATAGTCAAACTCAGTCAAATCTTGGCCAACCAACTTTTAATTTTGTTTTTGTTTTGTATACGGCACAATGTTTCGAGCACCACGCATGCTTGAAAGGGTCGACTACCAGCGGTTTTGCCTGGAAAATGCACTGATCCAGCCCACGAACGAGAGTCGCAAGTCAAAACCGGGCTCAAGTTTTATGTATCCGATCGCGATGTCATATACGATTTTTACAAAGCTTATTTCCGAGTGGAATACCAGTTGCAGAAAAAGGCCGACGGGGCTTTTGTGGCCGCAGATGTGGCCTCGCCACCAGTCAACGGCACCTTCTCTCTCATGAAAAGACTGACTGTGAAGGCGAACTCGAAGCCACTCTATGAGGGAAACGATGTGAACAAGATAATCTTTGTGAAAGACATGTCGCAGTACTCTGAGGACTATTCCATAACTGGCTAGTATAAAAACGTCTAGTATAAAAACGGTAAATATGACAGACGCATTCAACGTCTGACGACTTTAACGTCTTCATTTAAGTGCGTCGTTTAGACGCACTTATCAGACGACTTTAACGTCTCAGACGTTAAATGCGTCTAGTATAAAAACGGGACGACCTAACTGGGACGCATTTAGCCCTGAACTCCTTTGTTAATCAGCACTTTGTTCCTTCCTTGCTCTCTTGGTCTCCAAGGCGGACAAGCCACGTGCTTCGGCCATATCTGTTTCCTCGTCCATCTATTGAAAAAACCGACTCCTCGAATGATTTTCTTTGTCAAAAACATTTGCATCTCCATTTCTTGTCTTTCTTGACGACATCGAGAATTAGATTTCAGAATCTGCAATTCCGCCATGTTTATTTGTTCTTACACTCGCTTATTTGAAGTTTATTTGGCACCGAGTTTACTCGTGCCTATTGTCTTCCGAGAATAGAACCCAGTCTATTTTTAGAAAAGTCTTCTGTTTTTTCTGTTATGTCGTCTACTTTTATGCGTCCCGTTTTTATACCAGACGGCTTTAACGTCTCAGACGTTAAATGCGTCTGGACGACTTTAACGTTTCTAGCATAAAAACGGCCACTGTGGCGAAAGATGAATTCTGGTATCTCGATAACGACGACTCGACAGTTACAGGGGCCGCTGCCACCAATCTCGGCATACGTTCAAGGGCACTCCTTTCACAAGGAGACCCCATCAAAACAGTCAAAGCAGTGATACCTCTCAATCGGTTTTCTTTCTTCGAGGAGTTGGAGGACAAGCTCCTCCCCCCACTGCAACTCGAATTCGAAATTGAACTGCAAAGCGACGAAAATATGATATTTGGGGTGCCGCCTCGGCAAACCATCGAGACCTTCTCAGCTGAGGAACAGAAACTGGCTAATGAAAACTTCCTCAAACCCACACGTTGGCGCTATCTGAAACGTGAGCACGGAACGGACAGACATCTCGTCGCAGTGGCCAATAACAGCGGGGGTCAAAAATGCAAAGCATGTGTTCGTGTTCTTCCAGAAAGCCACCGCGGACGCAACAACAACGAATCCCTATTTCTTTCATACCTTCAACCTTGATGGAGGGGCAAAGTTGTCAACATGCCGCCTGCAATATGGCTCGACCTTTTACCCCGAAAATGACTACGAGGGGGGAGACCAAGCGCGGATACGCCGGGATCTTGTGGAATTCAGCTACAGAAGGGATGACTATAACACAGGAACTCAACTGAATGTCGCCAACTACGAACTCTTTATCCCCTCATTTATTTCGATCTCCGGGCTGCAAAAGAAAGTATGACTGGGGATTCAAAGCAGTTGGTTTTTCACTATCGATTGACTCAGGCTGCCACGGCAGATTACAAAATATACGTCATCGTCTTGAATGAAGAAGAGGTCTTCTTGGATGTGGTTGTAAATGAGTTGGTCAGGGTTTGAGGAAATTTCTTCTTTTATAAAAGATGCCAATTGTGTATCACCCGTTCAAAGTCGCTTTGTCTGAGGACCAAAGGCACAGTCTCGCGAAGGCAGTGAAAGAAAGGGCGGCTGTGACTCTGCGTGTCAAGCCGGCACAAATTGGAAATGGTGACAGCCTTCCGTTGACCACCACACAAATAAACCACCTGAAAAAGACCTCCAGCGCCGGCCGTGGTGCGGATATCACATTCAGCAAGACACAAATAGGACAAACAAAAAAGCTGCTCGGTGGCAACCTTTTTTATGTTGCCCGGGCGCTCGCCCCTGTTGCTAGGAAGACTTTGGGGATGGCCGGTTTCAGCTTCGGTGTGGAGAAACTTTTGAAGAAGATTTTCGGTGGCAATGTTGGACCCCAGGAGGTGCAGTTGTACAACCTTGTGCAAATGATGCACCCCGCACAGAAATTGGCTCTTGAAAAGTATCTTGTTGGCCGGGGTATGGTTAGCGGTGGGGCCGCGCAACATGGAGGTTTTCTTGGAATGCTGGCTTCCATCGGCATTCCTTTGGCAATAAGCCTCGTAAAGAAGGTGTTGGGGGGTGGGATGCAGGTGAGCCGGGCGCGGTCAAGGAGGTCTGCACCCCCTCGTCTTCCTGCACCACCTTCGGGGCGCGGCATGAAAATGCGCCCTCCTCCGGTCTTCGGAAGGTGGGAAGATTGGGAACGCCCGTTGTTTGGGCGGGGAAAAAAAGATGAATTTCAAGGATGTGCCGGCAACAGATGCGATTGCGATGCAACACGACGTGGATTACAGCAGTTGTGGACACCGGGCGAAAAAATATGGTGAGGATGAAAACAAGTGTAAGCATGCTGCTGACAGGAAAATGGTGAAAGCGTTGGATGTGGTTCAGCGGGGGCATGCTTTAGCCCGCAATGCAATTAACACGAAAGAGAAGTTGGGCCTTGGGGTTTGATTTTCCTTGATATTTAATGAAGCATATAATACCGCCACCTTTCAGCACAATATTTGACATTCTTCAGAAC
The DNA here is from genome assembly GCA_016490735.1 of Pachyseris speciosa. Classification (NCBI taxonomy): domain Eukaryota; kingdom Metazoa; phylum Cnidaria; class Anthozoa; order Scleractinia; family Pachyseridae; genus Pachyseris; species Pachyseris speciosa. The sequence continues at coordinate 435,194 of JAEMWC010000528.1, forward strand.
CCGTCTTACATTTGCAATCTTTGACAGAATTGGTGAGCAATCCCTTATCTCCAAAAAAACACAAAATTCTTTCAATTCATCTATCGTGTCTTCCAAAATGTCAGGATTTTTTTGAAGTTTTCTGAAATCAACTTTGTTATAGTGTCTTAAACAAAAATCTCTGTGAAAATTTTCCAAAAAAAGACTGGATTCCTCCAGAAAACGGACTATTGTTGGGGAACAATATTCAACTTCATTTTTGAAAACAAGTGGAGGTTCCAGATGAAACAAGACAACTGTTTGGTCGCATGTTTCCAACAATTTGTCAACCGATTCTTGAAAACGGTCGCTGATGTTTTTTCGTGGCGTCGCCATTATACAACAATTTTTTTTTTCTTCAAAAGGGTGTACATTGTGCAAAAATGTCGTCGACCACACGGGCCGTTTCCGGTTTCACCTCGCGGTCAGTTGGGTGCACGAGTTCGTCTTGCACGAAATAGGAAAGAATCGCCAACAAAGCAATCATTGTTTAACAGAAAAACCTATTTGTTTAATTGGTTATACATAAATAACAACTTCCTCATAATTAATTCCATCAAATTCTTCCTTCAAAAATAATCTTTGCTGGCATGGCGTGAAACTCTCCTTCTTTCAAAGAAAATAGCATAAATCATCTCTATAACAATGAGTACATTGGTGACATTTCAAGGGGCAAGGGGCAAAATTAATGTAATTCAGGATTGGGCCCCAACCCTGGTTTTCTCGATCTTCTATTTTTGCAAAAACAATCTCGCGCAAAATATTTTTTTGGAGCTCGGGGGGAAGTTTTTGAATTTCACCCATAATGGGGTCATATTCGTCCAAATTATTTTTAACTTCATTTGAATCTTTTATATTGTTTTCCCATTCGCGATTTTGATCCAACACCCATTTAAATTCTTGTTGCACCTCGCGGACGAAATGGAAAAGGATTACCAATAAAGCAATCATTGCTTACAAAGAGAAACGTTTGTTCAAAAGACCGACACAATAATCAATCACAACCCAATTAAAGGTGTGCGACATAAAAAATTAAGGTGATGGATTTTTTGTGGAGGTTTCCGTGGGAATTAAAGGAAAAAATGTTAAGTTTTTTTGTTGCTTTCAAGTTGGAAGAAAGGGAAAGTGTTGGATGGAATCAGAAACATTTGCAAAATATCAGACAAATTGGAACACAAAAAAGTTTAAAATTTTTGAAAGCTGCTGACGGTTGTGTTCATATTGGCAGTGGAAATTTTAAAGAACATTTGAATCAATCATAATCAAGACAAATGTTGAATTTGTGTTTTGAAATATGTTGTTTATTCCAACATTGGGTATGAAAAGTCTAAACCCGTCTCGTCATCCTCGTCCTCATCTTCACCCATAAAATCGGGAAATTTGCTTCTTCCTGTTAGTCTGCTTCAAATTCCAAAGCGTTCCAGTCTGGTTCATTTGAATCCTCCTCCTCTTCCTCTTCTTTTTCTTCGAAATTCCAAAAAAGCTCTGCATGAATTTTTTCCAGCCTTTGTTGTTATTTTTGCCACAATTCCAATATTTTGGAAGTGGTTTGTATTCCAACCTTTTTCTCTTCTTTCTTTTATTTTTAAACGAATTAGTTCCCTGAGAATATATTTTTTTTAATCTCTGGTAGAAAAAAAGAAATCCTTTCCACAAGTTCGTTATCCATCGACTTCACCTCGGTTTGTTCCGCTTTGCGCGGGGTTGTTGCTGACTCGTTCTTGTTTGGGGTTGCCATTCTCCTGCCTATATATTCGCTGGAAAACATTTCCGGCTGGGCTCGATGGGTTACCTTGGTACCCCTCTTATCTAATTGGGTGTGCTTACTTTGCATCCCCTCTTGTCTAATTGGGTGACTCAATACACTGCTTCCCCTCTTGACAACTTGGGGTGGTGGGGAAGTTGTCTCTCAGCGGATTAAAATTGGAAAACGGGCTTATATACATATGTTATTTTTTGAACGAAGTGGTATTTGTTTGACGCCAGTATACTACTACCTCTCTACCAGTGTTTACAGAAAGCCTACACACACTGACCAATACCTAGCGTATGATTCACACCACCCGCAATCTGTAAAACGCGGTATTGTAAAGTGCCTGTACGATCGATCTAAACACCTCATAACAAAACCATCAGTTATCTCTCACGAAAAGAAACACCTCTCATCGGTCCTTGTCTCCAACGGTTATCCGTTTTCGTATGTAAAAAACCTTACGAAAACCAAAGGACGAACAACCACTAAAGAACCTGAACCCGAAATGAAATCTACTGTAGTCCGCCATACGTGGAAGGCACATCGGAGGCTCTTCGCCGTTGCCTACAACAAGGCATACGGACTGTTTTCAGATCTGACACAACTCTTAGATCACACCTAGTGCGACCTAAGGACGTTGTCGATCCAGTAAAACAAGAAGGAGTAGTCTACAAGATTCCCTGCGAATGTGGTAAGGTTTTTATTGGAGAGACGGGAAGATCTATGCATGAACGGATTAAGGAACACGATAGAGACATACGGCTTGCTCGAACCCAATCCTCCGCCGTTTCAGAACATAGCAACGCGACCGGACATTATCCGCTCTGGGACGAAGTTAAATTTATTGACCGAGACCCACATTGGTACACCCGTAGGGTTAAAGAGGCTATTCACATTAGACTTCGCCCTAACAACATCAACAGGGGCAGTGGAATTGAAATTCCTGAAGCGTGGATGCCCACGATCAAACAACACAACAGCCGATCAGTACCAAAGCGGACCGCTGAGGGAACAATTTCTAGATTGAAATCCTCCAATCAACAACAGCCTAAGCGAGGATCGAAACGCACCAATCACCACCAGCCACGGTGCTTCTTATACTCACACGCAGCCAGTCGACATCATCGCCTGATGAAGACCAGCAGTATAGCGGTCCAAACGCCGCGATCCAAATCTTTGTGACTCAATCGTGAGACAAAAGATTAACTCAGCTATCATTTAAAACCACGATGACGAACACCTTTCATAATATTTAGGTGTTGTTCTTGACGAAAATTTATCCTGGAAGGCACATGTTAAGTATCTTATTGCTAAAGGAGGTACATGAATGGGAATGTTGGAACGGCTTCGCAAGAACTTAACTGTAGGGGTAGCCAACATTCTGTATATAATATAAAGTCGCTTATAGTTCCGATTTTTGATTACTGTGATAGTGTTTAGTCCTGCTGTAGCAAGTGCGACGCAGACGGTCTTGAACGCCTCCAACATCGAGCAGCTATAAATGTGTCTATGTCTAGTTCAAGTGACACTGCAATGCAGATTTTAAATGGGTGCCACTAAAGGCTCGCAGAGACAAACATATTTGTAAGTTAGTTAAGAAATACCTAACTAGTAATGTCCCTCAGTTCCTTCAAAATTATTTCACTTTTAACCGGGATGTCGTTCCCAGGATTACGCGACATAGTAATTGACTTCGTATCCCAAACAGTAGGACTGAAGCCGCCAAGAGATCCTTCTTTTACGATGGAGCTTTCATTTATAATAATTTTTGAAATTTAGATCCTTCTTATGTGACGATTTAATTCTCTGCCCTCTTATTTGCTTATTTTATTCATACTAATTTTAGCGGTTACAGTATGACTGTGACTATGATTTTATATCTCTAATACTTTTAGTAATTTAGTTTTCGCGGCTCCTGTTGATAACAGAGTCAGCTTTCACTCTGACGGGATTTCCCTGCATAAATAAAGGTGTTTTAAGGTGAAGGTAGATAGTGGTAGATATTTACCCAGCCCTGAAGTGGCTCATACCCTCCACGTTCTAAACAGTTAACAACTATTCACCGAAGTGGAGGTGGCTACTGGTGGATATTTACCGTTCGCGGCTCGGTAAATATCCACCACTAGCGACCGACACTGAGGTGAATAGTTGTTTTAGTATATACTAAAACAGTGAGATGATATAAACCACAAAAAGTTCATTTTAATTCATATATTCCAGCAACGATTGCAATATTCATGTTCCCGCGCGCAAAGGACTCAAACAACAAGCCGCTCGTTTAAGATGAATTTGCATTTGTAAACAAAACCTTTCTCATTGGTTTTTATCGATAAACTTCGGGTTAAAAACATAAATCATTACCTTTAAACACGGCCAAACCTTAGTCGCTTTCTTTGTGTTTTGAGAGACTTCTTCGTCGCTAATTTGGATCCTTCGCTTGTCACGGATGCAAACCGGGACGCCATTTTTTTCGAAATTCACACGAGGGAGCACGAAACTCGCGAGTTGCTCGGAGCTAAATAGCAAAGGATATTCGGAGTTTGACCAGCCTTTAACGCTATCCATTGTTTTAGTATATACTAATACTGGATTTCATACGATCACCTTCCACCCAGACTGTCGCTGTTTGAAACAGCCAGCTTAGACTGTTTGTAAGTAGACATTAAGTTCTGTCTCTCGTTCACTGTAGCTGATTACCGTGCAGCATGAAAATTTTGAAGGAGTTATATGTTGTTGTGGAGTAGTTTTAGTCGTTTAAGCTGGAGGTTTCTTATGATCAATGTTTTTGATAATTTGAGTTTCAAGTCCAAAGTTGTTCGAGGTTCGGCCCACACTGGTGGCTTTCAAGTTTTTGTGATGTTCAAGAGGTGTTGACGGGTTAAGGGATTAATTCAACTTTCGAATGGAATATTGGTGAAGGCATAACTGACCTTGATTGTTGCCCGCGTGAAGGTTCCTGTTTTGGGTGGCCACTGAGGCTTACTTATTTTGCATTCGTTATTTTATTGGCTGATTGATGTTTGTTGTGGGCACTCGTGAACGCTTTGAAGGTCAACAGCAAGTTCGCTTAAGGCTCTCCCGGTCAGCCATCCTTATTGTGTCTAGGCCTTGCTTTGTCTCGTCTAGGATTTAGGTATTCAGGGCAGCAATTGTTTGCTGATGAAGTCAGTCTGTACAGTCTGTTAGTCAGTAGAGAAGTTGCTGAATAAAGAGTCTGCAAAGGAAAGCTGACTAGAGTCTCGATACACACCGCTAGCCAACATACTTGGTGGAGAACTCGTTTCTTGGATGGCGGAAATGTGATTGGAATTGTGAGTGGAATTGTAAGTGGAACTCTGTGTCTTTACATGGCAAGTATAGTTGAAATGTTAATGTTTTGCTAACTGAGTGCTTGTTTAAGGTCCTAGTTTAGTTTGCATCACAAAGTTGGAGCAGCTGTTCTTGAGTTTTCAGTGTCATCAAGTGCTAATTTGAGGATAGATTATAGACCTCGGAATTGGTGTTTTTTGCGAAAAGTGATGAGCTTAGAGTTTTCCTTTAATTTGTTCAATGGTGCGAAAAACCCAGTTTTACTTGTGTCTTTTGAAATCTTTTAATCTTTCTTACTAGAAGTAGAGAGCGTGCCCTGGGTCAAGGGGCTTACGCCTGGAGAACGATACGGGCTCAGTTAATTCTAGCGATTGGCCTCCTTCCCCTTCTCCTGTTTCATCAACTGGGCGTCCTCTTTCTTGGGTCGATTGGTTCTCCTCGGGTTCAAGAACAGGCTCAGGCTCTAGATGTAATTCCCACCCTTCGTCAGACCCTAGTCAGGAAGGCTTGGAATTATCATGGCGTGAAGGCGGTCATAACTCTGATTCGGAGGAAAAGAAAATTTACGAAGACTTTGAGGCGAGTGTAAGAGTACGGAATTCGAAACCACGACCTCTGCGATACCGGTGCAATGCTCTACCAACAGAGCTAACAAGCCACCTGGGAGATGGTCATCTTTTTGGTTCGTAATATACCCGTGAACGATGAATATGAGATAATGAATATATAATTTTCATATATTTGAACTGCAAATTAAAGAATGAATATGTGCTCGATCATCGCAGTTATGAACACTACTTAAGCAGCAGCACTGAAAGAGTCGGTGTTAGCCAGTTCATATGCGGCTAAAATCTTAGAAGAGCTATCAAAAGCTGTTAATTCTAAAGATAAAGCAATTAGCGCGGTTGGACAAAGTTCCAGGAAGGACATTTGTATCACGAAATTTTGTTGTGTATCGCGAAACTGTTGTGTTTTAGCAGGAAAAATTGTTGTGTATCACGAAGCTTTGTTGTTTTTCAGGAAAAATTGTTTTGTATCACGAAACGTTGTTTTGCACCAGGAAATTTTGTTATATTTTCAACCAAATATTGAGTTGTGTTTTCCCCCTGTGGGCAACCGTACTAACCAGCCTAGTAACCAGAATTTTCAGTCGGGGGTTTTCGTTCCCGTTTTGGGAACCCTATTTGCTTCCATTTTGGTAGAAAATGAAACACGTATTATTTTTGTCGTTCAAAACCAGACCCTAGGGTCCATCGTCGTGGCGGCGGTAGACAAAACTTTTCATCAATTAGAAACTCAAAGCAACTCTGGTTGCGAATCGAAGCAGGGAAACTGAAGATCGTTGCTAAATGAACTTGTGACGGGGGCGTCTAAAGAAGTGAAAGAAAGCAAAACTCGTTGGCAGGTATTAGCAAAGCTGATAAATGTGCTTTCAGTAAAGTGCAGCCTGTCGAGACCAGAGAAATTGATAATGTAAATAGTGTTCAAGTTTCGCCTAAACAACGCAGGAAGTTTCAAGTGTGTAACTTATGTCTCTTGATTCTTATTCATGTCAACGTCACAAGGAAAGTAATTGGGGCACTTGCCTCGAGAGTGATATTTTTTAATTTTATTACTTGTTTTTGTTGTCATGATTAACCTACTAGAGTTATGTCAAGGGGTTTTGTCGAGTCTTGTCGATGTGGTTAATCGTCTAGGTGTCTTGGTAAGGTGAGCCACTCATCTGGCACTAAGGCCACATGGTAGCAGGCATTACCCCGGCTTAAATCTACCGAATAAAAGTTGGAGGCTGAGCATTAGCAGCCATGGACAGCTCAGGGTTTCGGCCTTGTTAGGCCTCATCAGCATGATCAGGCTCAAGTAACCTCATATCAATAAAACAAGCAATGAAAACGTAAAGCTTGTGGGATGTGGCTGGAGTGACAAGGGTACTTCTCAAATTAATGTGATCAAGTAAGCTGAAGCCACTCTATGGGCACTAAGGCCACAAGGTAGCGGGCATTACCCCTTAAATCTACCAAAGCAAAGATTGAGCCCAAGCATTAGCCATTGGACAGCTGTTTCGGCCTTCTTAGGCCTCATCAGCATGGCATAGCTAACGTTCAGGCTCAAGTACCCACATGAATACAACAAGGTTAATTTGTGAGGTATTTCTGTCACTCCAAGCCACATCCCAATGACAATGACAATGACAGTGATAATGACAATAACAATGACAATATTAACGTTAATAGCCGACGTTTCAGCTTCATCGTGACAGCATTCTCAAGGCAAAGTGAATAAAAAATGCGAAGACTTGATTTCCATACAGTCTCTACAAATTAGCATAATAACCAAGGATCACAAGTTTTTTAAGTGAGTACCTTTGCGCGAATCGAGTCCGTTTGCACATTTAGGGATGGTTTAAGTTTTCTTATAAAAAGCATCATTCAAGTTCATTGTGTGTGGCAAATAAATAAATAAATAAATCTCCTTAATTAGGCAGTCAAATATGTTAGAACATTTAGTGAGCACGTGAAATTGTTCTGAAAGACAAGGAGGTACGTTCGAGTTATGTTCGCTCACATAATGTCTACAGGTTGACGACAATTTTTGTTTGTGGCCATCAACCATTCAATAGATAAAGTCAAGAAATTGAGATATTGTAGAAGAGTAATAAATAAACAACATGCCCATGCTTCAGGGCTGTGCGATGTCCCGTACTTGAGTTATTCGTCAAAATGTACCACTCAAAATTAAAAGGTTTAGTATGGAAACGCCATGATGGAGCCCATCTTGATGAGCTCCAACATGGCGGCCGGAAACGAGTGAAAAACATCTGGAACTTACTTTGGCTATCTCAAATGCTTTCTTCGCTCTGTTGAGCCTGCAAACTTTCACGTAGACGGTTCTCTTGTCATATTGGCTTTTAAAACCTCAAAAACACACGGTGAATCGATGTTTTCGTGTACGTGATATGGTTGCGGGCAGACATCTGATCATTCTTCATTTGATCATTCTTCATTTGATTTCATTTCCGCAGTTCATATATGATTCATTTCATATATCATCCACAGACATCTGTTATGTCACACACTGTAAAAAAAACTATCAAATTCAAACTGCTCTATTTCAAAAACAAAGCACGCTACCGAGCTGAAAACATGGAAGCAGGTAGATTTCTAATATGTCTTTTACGTGATGAAGATAGAAATGCAAAATTCTGTTTACTTTTGAGTTTTAGTTTTTGATGACGTCATGTGAAAACCAAGAATTGTAGGCGCGCGCGAAATGAAGTTTCGGCGGCGGAGCCGTGAGAAGAATGGGGAGGGGGCTCCGCCGCCAAAACTTTATTTCGCGCGCGCCTACAATACCGCCAGCTACGCAGGCTACCGCGTTGGCTGTACATCTTCCTCTTGATGAAAGCACGCATTCGTTACAACGCAAAAAAGATGGCTGTTGCGCAGCCTAGGTAATTATTTACGGGCTGATTGACTAAATGCAAAATGCAACATTCACCGTTGTCAGTTACAGCGGCCGTTACAATTCTTCATAAACAAATGCGCGCTGACCCGTGAAAGAGACAAGGTTTAAAAGATTACGATATCAGGCTACTTACTCTATCACTGGACGAGCGAATTTCATGTCATAATCTCCAAATATATCCTTTCCAAAATCACAATAATGAAGTCGTTGAGTTGACAAGAATTCAAACTTCTTGGGATCCTGGTCTCTTAACAGCTGTGAAACATGGAAGCCATCTGCAAACTGATTGGCGGCGCCAACGCCAGGTATCTGTTCGATGCAGTGAAGCATCGGTACCTACAGAGACCACGTCATCGTTGAGGTCACGGTCAAAAGTAAAAAAATAAGAAAAGTCCTATAAAGATAAGGTTCTTACGTTGAGAGCTCAAAGATGCTAATTTTTCGTCAGTCTGTGAGTTTACTAAAACAGTTTTAGGAACAATAAGGTGAATCGGGTTTCCGGAAGTCACGCATTGAAACAGAAAACAAAAACACACCGCGCCGACCATTCTTCGCTTCAAAAAGACTTAACTCATTCCTTCACGACGTTTTGTACATCTTTTTTGCAATTTCCCGAGGGTAGGAGGTGAAGTCGATCTCCTTATTCCAAATAAGGGGTAACCACGGAGATGTTGCTGATCCACAACATCGAAGGCTCTATCTTTCTTGTCACGTTCGTCACGCTAGCTGTCGTTTATTTGTAAACGATCACTCTGCAGCTGCAGGTACCGGGTACTCCCAGAAAAATTAGGTGGGGGTGTGCGGCTCGCTTCCTCAAACCCTTACCATATTTCAGACCAAACTTTGCGATTTCCCCTACCCTATTTCAGACCGCACCAAAAATTCGACACCCTATTTAAGACCTATTTCACGTACACAGTTGGCTTAAACATAATTAAAAGCCAAAATAAGAAGAGCTTTTGTTGATGGTCTTATCGCCTAATGATAAAGAAGATGCGTCTTCTAAAAAACATACCCAATTCAAGACTAGAGTGCAAGAACCATAACCTATTTCAGACCCAAATGGTCAAAATCGATACCCTATTTCAGACCAAACTGGCCAAAAAACCATACCTTTTGGGGCCGCACGTACCTATATAACCCATATAAGGGAGTAGGGAGTACCCCTCCCCCCGGGGGAGTTGAAATGGGCCATTCTTCTTGCCAAATGCTCAAGTTTTTAGACTTTGCCACCCCAAAACTCCCAATTTTCATGGAATATGACCGTTTATTCTATTGCAAACCAAAACGTTGGCTTAGAACGCCCTCTAGTCTCCTTCGCAGCCGTTTTTTGGGGTGTCACGTAAAGCTCCCACCCAAAGAGCGTTGCGTGACTCTCCAAAAAGCGGCTGCGAAGGAGACTATTCAAAGCATGGGTCGATATAGACCCATAACTGCAGAGCGTGACGGAAATGAGTTAAAACTTTTTTAGTAATTCATAAAATAATTTAGTAAACTCACAGACTGATGAAAGAGTCATCATCTTTTGAGCTCTCGACGTAAAAAAACCTTATCTTTACAGCGGTGATTATATTGGCGTGAACACCTAAAATATGTCTGGAATGTTTATTGTGTTGTAACCAATCACAGGCGAGATCTTCACACCACAGAAACCACAGGCAACGAACGGTTTCCTATCTGTCACGGAACAAATTATTTTCGTTTTGTTTTAACATTCAATCTCTTTACAAGTAAACAATTGCTTTTCCTCCCTATTTGTTTACAGTGTGTGCTATAATAGCGAAGAATACAGGTTTGAACGATTTTGAAATAAATTACAAAGCCGAAGTGCCGGGCCGACGCACGCGACGGTTTGGCATGCGAATTTTCAAATTTTTTGTAACGATCGAAATCGGTAGTTACGCCTGATCGCAAGTTACAATGTTGCAAGGTAAGCCGCTAGAATTTTCTGATTCCCATCGCTTCGCGGCTATTGCAGCAAGCGTTAATACTTTTTTGTTAGGTCAGGGAGATTTACTATTTTGGTAATTTATTATTTTTTTTTTTGGTAGCTAATAATAAAGTTGAAATTAGAGAGTTGTTCTTGTCGATGTTTTCGTTTCTGATAGCATAATCCTTGCTAATATTTTTTGTAGAACAAGGGGATTGGATTTATGTGCGCTAACGATTGAACCTTCGAACTACAGTGCCGGCAGAAGTTCCTTGATCGCAAGATCGCAAACCGGAAAACCATCGACCAAATTCAACATCTATGGAATGATTGACACATCGCGCAAAGTAAACAGCCCAATTTTCGGTATTCCTTCCAAAATATAATTTTGCTTTTTCTCTGAAGGCATTTATGCATTTGATATCTGGGGGATTACATGCTATAGGAAACTAGTTATGAGGGGATTTAGCCAAGAAGATTTTAAGTCCCCTTTGGATGCGATTATTAGCACATTTTGCGCGCAAATAAAAAAAAATGTGATTATCTCCGATCGCAGTTCTTCTTACCAAAAGAATCTCCGTAAATGCCCGTAAACTCGCATGTTACAACCCAACGGCTTTATATTGTTGAATGTATATCTGAAAATTTATTTTTCTAAGAATACACGATTGTTCATTTTTTATTGTCTTCATGTAATATGTCGTTACATGGAAAGCCGGTCGTCGTCCCGTCGCGTTGGCCTCCAAATTTTTCTTTCTAAAATCGAACGATGTGCTGAATGTGGTCCTCAGCATTGATCTTGGGGAGCAGTGGTGTTTTAAATTCCTAATAAGACAGCTTGTATCCTTAAACATGTTCAACAAAACGAAAATAATTTGTTCCGTGACCGATAGGAAACCGTTCGTTGCCTGTGGTTTCTGTGGTTTGAAGATCTCGCCTGTGATTGGTTACAACACAATAAACATTCCAGACATATTTTAGGTGTTCACGGCAATATAATCACCGCTGTAAAGGACTTTTCTTATTTTTATACGTTTGACCGCGGTTAACGGTCAAACAGACAGAAGAAACTTGGTTCCCAGGGTCTCTCCTCTTCTCGTCCCCTGGAGCCAGGGGACAGGAAGAGACGCTGGGAACGAGGTTGCAGACATGAAACTTAATGCGACATCGTGCAGCATCCGTCGGGGGCTAGACGAGGGCTTGTGTTCGCGACTTTACGGTCCTGGAAAACTAGCGGTTGCGAATCGGAGAAGTGAGAACACAAAACGCACACAGCCTAGAAGGCCGACAGCCGCCCACTGGAGAGAACGGCTGGCTGTGCGCAGGATAGGAGGGGGAATGGTAGTGGTGGTAGAAGTGGTGGACGAGAGGAGGGGAGGGGTGGGAGGGATGGCTCAAAGAACAACCTCGTATCTCTCTCGGACCTCAGATCTCTGACTAACGGGTTGAACAAGCTACTAAGCCTCATGATCCATCTCCAGTGCAAGTATTTTCTGTTGTGAAAGTGTTTTGGTCTGAGCAAGCCGACAGTCCGTTAACAGAAGAACTGTATAGTTTTTAATCATCACCACAAAACCTTCTCCTGACGACAATTGAAACTAACAGCTTACTAATTCAAGGTTTTAGATGCCGTATAGAGGCCGACGTATTGATATAGATATACATGTAAATGTAGATGTAAATATATATGTAAATTTATCTCGTGCCATACAGAAATACAGCCAATCAGCTTAGCTTGCCCAGCTTGTGTATTCATCGGTATTCCACTGAACCTACCCATCATGCACTGCAATGATTGTATGGGGCTACCGCTTTGTATTTTCTGTGGCGTGGTATAAAATAATAATGCGGTACTTTCTTGTGATATACCATGGGATATCCCACTTGCTACTGCCATTAGGCTCGTGTGTCTGCAAAAGGTGAAATACCAGTGACTCGTGGGATATTCCACGGTAAACCACTCGAAAGCATTGCATAACTGGTATGTAGAAATTGTAGATTTAGATGATGCAGACGTTGATGGAGATGTAGATGCAGATAAAGATACAGATACAGATACAGATATAATTAAAACAACCTTTTCCCTTAATGGTGACCGAGAATGGTAATGTGCCTCCACGCCCGAACTCATGAAAACCAATGAAAGGGAAGAAAATTCTGTGCTTTTTCGATATCATCGATATGCAAGAGTCATCACTTACTCCGGGAAGGTAGTCATAAAACGGGAAATCGGTGTGCAGAGCAAGTCGTCCTGTGGTGTAAGCTAAGGTGTGGGGATCGAACCTCGCCTCCACTATAAAATTATGCCTGAAAAGTAAGTTAAAATGCATGGCATAAGTAAATTGCAGATTTTGTGAAAAGACTCGAGCGAAAGACATTTTTATTGACTGAACTACACTGAACAATGAAAGTAGAACTCGGATTTCCATATAGTTGAACACAAAGTGATAAGGTACATCACCCCGAGAAAGAACGAAGGAGTTCGACCGAAGGTAACCAATAAAACACAATACGCTACCTTGGTACAATATTTTCTCAATTAAACTCCGGTTTTTGATCATCAAGACGAGCACAAAAGCCAAATCAGTTCAATGAATACGGCGATGAAAGCTCAAATCAATGTACCTTCCAGCACGCGTGTCTGTTTCCAAGGCGAAAGAGAAAGGATGCTTGGAAACCGCACCCTATGATCGGACCCAGGCGCCCTCCCCCCCTTCCCCCCCCCCCCCCTCCCATCCCGCCACCTTTCTCCCATGCGAAATTTTCATTGATAGGTGCTTAAGAGCAGTTTGCTGTAAGGACCGACTAAGGGTATGCAAGATAGAAAAAAGCGATTTCCCCAAACTTTGCCAAAATAAAGGCCAAAGTGAACTAGTTCCAAAAACGTATGTTTCCGGTCGTTTACGTTTTTATTTATTTTTTTATGCATTTTTTTGGATTATGCGCATAGCGGCAGCCTAAATCAACGTCGAAATTGGGAATTTTCCGAAACCTCTTGCTTATATCTTATTTCCTTTGGTTATTAACGGTGTCAAATTTAAATAAAAGATAGACTTCAATTTTTGACGGAATTTTAAAATTTACGTCCTGCAACAGAGCTTACGATAACCGAGTTTAGGCAATATTCAACGCTCAAAAAAGCACTCTGGTACATGGCTTTACCCAACAAGACTATACTCCGGGAAGGAACAATCATTTCAACTACACATTGATCGAAAAAAAAATGGGGTAAATAAAACGGCGAATTCTGAGAGCATTTTCAAAACAGGTCACTTGAGTAATATGAGCGACCTTTTGACCTTTCATGTCAATGGGACGGTTACGATCTGTTGATTGCCGAATTGTACATTAAAACCCTGTTTCTTACAATGGCTGTAGTAACAGCGAAGTTAAAGTCAATTTACTGAATGTTTTGAAAATATTCCTTACCTTATGCAGTTTTCCCTGGCTGGAAACCACAGAGATTTAGTAAACTCATAGTGAGAGCACCGAACCTTGTCGCATATACCAAGTGTGAGTCACGGCTTCGACAACGTCACGCAATATCAAAAAAGGAAAAAACACCTCCATAGATCAATTTATCTACCAAATTTAGTAAATCGGATGTTTCCCTAGCAAGAAACCACAGTAGTTTTAGCAAACTCAAAACGATAGCCCCTAGCTGGCATGTCGCACGTGATCAGTTGTCAATATGTTGATCATTTGTGTAACACTTCAGAGAAACCACGGGGTCCACATTAGGCTCGATTTCTGCCGCTCACTCGGGTCCGGGCTTTCCTCCCCGAGAGAGCGGCTGGACGCGTCGGTTAACCATTGTTGATTTCAGCCAATGAGCTTACCGCCTGCAGATTTTCGTCTGGCAATGTTGTCGCATAAATTACCGCCGACCGGTTAGCTCAGTGGTAGAGCACTGGACTACCGTGCGGGAGGTCGTGGGTTCGAACCCCGGCCGGACCAACACTCAGGGTCTTTAAATAATTGAGGAGAAAGTGCTGCCTTTGTAATGACATCTACAAACGGTTAGACTTTCTAGTCTTCTCGGATAAGGACGATAAACCGTAGGCCCCGTCTCACAACTCTTCATAATTCTCTGATTCTGTGGGACGTAAAAGAACCACTAGGGACGCAACAAAACTCTGGCAGTGACCACCCCTAGTGTCTGTCTTAATTTGATATTTACATTACGGGGGCACTCATAACTCATCTTCATTAATTGTAAACTGCGTTATAAGCAGTCTGGCAAAGTCCCCGGCCAGTGTTGTAATGCGCATTTGAATATTGCATAGAAAATGCGCAATATAAATGTGATATATTATTATTATTATTATTATTATTATTATTATTATTTTATTATTATTATTATTATTATTATTATATCAGAACAGAGTTGTGGAAAATGGCGGACAACGTGGAAAGGATGTGTGTGGCTTACGAGCGAGTTTCGACGACATTTAACATTGAGAATTTAAAAGATTTACAGCAAGAGGCAATGGAAAAGTTGATTAGTGGCCGAGATGTCTTTGTTATTCAACCAACTGGGTCGGGAAAGTCCCTTATTTTTCAGTCCGCTCCGATGTGTTTCGACACAGTTAGTCCTTTGCCAACCAATGCGAAGTCAATAATAATTGTGATTTCTCCTCTGGCTGTAACGTATGCGGCCGATACCGGCCAGCGGTGTATACTTGTAGCGCATGCTCACAGGACTCACGCAATAAACAACATGGCTTCAGTATGTTACATGGTGTCAGAATGGACCAGAAAATCCAATAAATCCTCGCTTTAAACAAGCCATCCGAAACCGAATTTCATCCTAGATGATTTCTCAGATACCGTTTGATCACCCGCATATTGATTGGGACAGCCAAGATTTGTACCAGGAGTTCAGCCGCTTTCGCAGTCATGTTGGCTTCGTGTTCGACGGCCCGCTCAGCAAACTCAAAGCAGAAGAAAAAGCCGGATGGCTCGGAACATGGATAGGTCCACAAGGCCGAGAAATCTACAAGACGCTCCAGTGGGAAGAGGGAGAAAAAAAAGACCCAGTAAAAGTTCTCGACAAACTTGAAGCTTACGTACGACCGCGGAAAAACAAGCGCATCGCAAGGCACAAGCTGAAATTACGCAAACAAAATACAGGCGAGTCGTTCGACAATTTTGTGAAAGATCTTCGTCTCATTCTTATGGACTGTGAATATACCGACCCTGATGACATTTTGATTGATTCGATCATCGATGGGGTACACGCAAAGAAGCTTCAAGAGAGACTGCTAGATCGTGGAGAAGAACTAACTCTAGCCAAAGCCATCGAAACAGGGCAACAATATGAAATGTCCCAGAAGCAAGTACGTATTGTTCGCGATGAGGAACCTCCCATCTTAGCACTGGATCCGAAAAAACTGAAACCTTCCGGCAAAGTACGTCCACCCAATCCGAAGAAACCTGACTGGCAAAAAGGGAAGCATTGCCACAGGTGTGGCAAGGACCCTCAGCATGACTGGAATCATGGGAAATGTCCCGCCCTAGGATCCACATGTTCCTACTGTAAGAAGCCTAACCATTGGTTAGCAGTGTGCAACCGCCGCCCTCGTGTACACAAGGTTGACACCAGCTCAGATGATGACTCAGAAACAGAGGTATTACACATCCACATGACTCAGCCTGCCGATACTTTGCCAGATGATAAGTGGACCATAAGTTGCAGAGTGGAAAACAAACAAATCAAGTTCAAAATCGACACAGGTGCCCGCTGCAACACACTTACCCTTTCTGACTACCAGAATATCCAACATGAGGGCGAACTCAAAAGATCAACAAAACTACTTCGTACCTACTCCAATCATCAGATTAAGCCTGTAGCAGAGGCTGAATTGTCTTTGGAACACAACAGCAACCTAGCCACCACCACATTCCAAATTGTTGATATCGATCAAGAAAACGTACTATCAGGAAACACGGCTGAAGCACTACAGTTAATCTCGAGACTACCATCCGTTGACATGCCCTCCCCCACCGAGGGAGACCAAGTCCCTGAAGGACTTCACGAGTTCCCAGACCTCACTCAAACAACCGGTACACTGCCTGGAACCTACACAATCAAACTGGAGCCTAACGCCAAAGGTGTGGTCCATGCCGCCCGCCGCCTCCCAGTAGCACTAAAAGAAAGGGCCATCAACAAACTCCATGAAATGGAAGCCAATGGCTACATAGTCCATGTAACAGAGCCAACCGAGTGGGTCAGTTCCATGGTAGTTTCAATTCAAGGCGACAAAGTCCGCATCTGTATTGATCCCAGCGACTTGAACAAGGTCATCAAGCATGAGCATCATCCTATGAGAACCATAGAAGAAGTCATCAGCACCATACCTGACGCCAAGGTATTCTCCAAGCTAGACGCGAAAAGTGGTTTCCTCCAAATCAAGCTTGATGAAGCCTCTTCACTGCTCACAACGTTCAATACGCCACTCGGCAGGTACTGGTGGTCAAGACTCCCGTTTGGAATCAAGAGCGCGCCCGAAATTTTTCAGAGAATCATGGATCAGATGCTGGAAGGAATAGAGGGAGCCACAGCTATTATGGACGACATTCTAATTGCAGGATCAAGCACTGAACATCATGACGCAGTGCTTCACAAGGTCATCGAAAGAGCAACCAGCTACAACTTGAAGCTGAATCTTCAGAAGTGCTTAATCAGACAACCAGCTGTCCCTTACATTGGACACCTCCTGACATCTGAAGGATTGAAGCCAGACCCATCAAAGGTAGCAGCTGTCCGTGCCATGCCCACCCCAAAGAACAAAGACGACGTCAAACGATTCCTAGGATTTGTCACCTACCTTGCGAAGTTTATTCCCAACCTGAGTGAGTTGGACGCCCCACTCAGACAGCTACTGAAGACAAACGCCTTGTTTGACTGGCAACCAGCTCAAGAAGAGGCTTTCCTTAAACTGAAAGAACAATGTTGCAGTCAACCAGTACTGAAATACTTCGACGTCAATAAGCCTGTGGAAATACAGTGTGACGCAAGCCAGCATGGCCTTGGTGCGGTACTCATCCAAGACGGCCAGCCTATTGCCTATTCCTCACGTTCCTTAACCGACGTCGAAGGACGTTACGCACAAATAGAGAAAGAAATGCTGTCCATCGTGCATGCATGCAAGAAGTTCCATCCTTACATTTTCGGCAAGGAGATGACCGTGTACAATGATCACAAGCCCCTCGAACAGATCCTGAAGAAACCACTTCTGGCAGCACCAATGCGGCTACAGTGAATGATACTAAACCTTCAGTGGTATGACCTCATCGTAAAGTACCGCAAGGGCAAAGAAATGTATCTACCCGACACTCTGTCAAGAGCATATCTGCCTGACACACCCAATCCCGAGATCCCTGACCTAGAACAAGTAAGCACTCTGGATTTCCTATCCATCACTGAAGACAAATATACTGAATTGCAAGGGCACACTCAGCGTGAGCTAAGCCAGCTACAAACAATAATCTTGAATGGCTGGCCAAACGTTCGACAGGAAGTACCTGCATCACTGCGTCCGTATTGGGACTCTAGAAGCGAACTAGCCGTATACGATGGAATCATTTACAAAGGAATGCGAATCATAGTGCCCCCCAGTCTACGGGGACAAATGCTCAACCTTGTCCATGAGTCACACCTGGGTATAATCAAATGCAAACAACGTGCTCGTGAAATGTTATATTGGCCAGCTATGAACTCTGACATTGAGGAAACTGTTAAGAACTGTACCAAGTGTGCCAACTTTCAAAGAAAACAACCCCGGAGCCGCTAATACCAACAGAGACTCCCGGGTTACCCTTCATGATGGTGGGGACAGACCTCTGCGAGTTTGAGTCCAAAACCTATTTGCTGACAGTCGACTACTACTCGAAGTTTATTGAAGTGGACAGGCTACAGGACCTGGGAAGTAAAGCAACCATAGAAGCACTGAAGGCGCAATTCAGCAGACATGGCATAGCTGAAGTGATCCGAAGTGGTGGGGGTCCGCAGTTCGCTTCTAAGGATTTTGCAAGATTCTGCAAGGAATACGGCATTGCCCACAAGACGTCAAGCCCCCACCTTCCCAGTGCCAATGGTGAGGCTGAAAGAGCAGTGCAGACAGTAAAGCATCTCTGGAGGAAAGCCGCTGATAAGCAACTTGCCCTCCTGGATTACAGGACAACCCCACTGGAAGGGGTGAACCTGTCACCAGCACAGCTACTGATGGGCAGACGCCCTAGAAACAAACTCCCCTCTCCTCGTGAGTTACTCACACCCACAGCATACAACCGCCAAGACGTCATGCAACGTCTGAACCAGCAAAAAGCAAATTAGAAATTCTACCATGACAGCAAATCTGCATGTGATCTTCCACCCCTGCGCCCAGGTGACCAAGTGAGAATGGCACCCAGCCCAGGATCCAAACTGTGGAACCCTGCCATCATTGTCAAACGACACGTCAGCCCACGCTCTTACATTGTGCAATCAGGTGGGCACGAGTACCGCCGCAACAGGAGATCGGATCAACCGAAGCCGCCAATACCACTGAACACCACTCGGACCTCACAGCAGATGACAGTACACCCCATCTCAACAACACTATGTCTTCCTCACCATCCACGGAACTCTGCGACAGTCCATCAAGTCAACAACAGGAACCTGCCACAACCTCCAGTGCTGAAACCTCCCAGCCAGATGAGCCGTACACAACCAGGAGTGGTCGAGCAGTTCGCTGCCCTCAAAGACTTGACTTATAGAGTCACAAACTGACATTTGTACAAATATGTGTACAGTGCTTTGCAGTTTTAAGAACACTGTTCTCCTGCCATTAGGTTGAATCTATTGTTATTATTAATATTAACCTGAGGACAGTGAACACTTGTTGAGTTCCGCTTTAATGATTCTAGAACATTACCTTATTGACTCTAGAACATTTAGAGTCTGCCTTCACCAGGCTTTGTTTCTTTGTTTCATATATGAGAAGAGAGATGTAACGTATGCGGCCGATACCGGCCAGCGGTATATACTTGTAGCGCATGCTCACAGGACTCACGCAATAAACAGCATGGCTTCAGTATGTTACACTGGCGTCCCTTATGCAAGACCAAGTACGGTACCTTAAGTCTCTTGAAATCAGTGCGGAGTTCATCGGGGATGAACAGAAGGGCGATGAGGCCAAGCAACTGGTAGAACGCGGGGAATGTCAGGTCGTGTATGGCTCAACAGAGGCGTTTTTGTCAACAAAACGATGGCGTGCTATGCTAAGCAGTAATGCTTACAAAAATAGATTGTCCGCCGTCCTTTGTTGCACCTCTTAACAGTGAAGGGCCGTTGTTCGCGCAAATTTTTTTGCATTTGTTGTTAACATCAGAACAAATTCGGTTCTCGATGGCTTTTAGGAGTTCAGCACTATCCATTACTGCGTCCGCGATCGACTTATAACTGCTTCCTCGCGCCAAAGCTTTACCGAGCCTATAGAGATCCTTTGATAACACTCCGATTTCTGATTCATAAGTCACAATTGCCTGAAATAAAGAACATTTTTATAATTTTATTTGAGCCGAACAGGGAAGAAGGATAACGTGCACGTTATGTCAAATAAATTGTGAACAATTAAATTTAATTAGCGCTTACATGTACTTCACAAATATCTCCTTAGCAGTGGACTTCTGGCGTTTCCTTCACCAAAGGCGCATCTTGGACGGGACCAATGGGCCAAACTACTGATAACAGAACAGGCATGGGACTTGGTTTGGGTCGAATCTCTCCAAATGACAAGCTTTGTGCGGCCTTTTTCCTTCCTTCATCCGTTACATGGCGAAGAGATTTCAACAGTGCAGCAACACTTGGCAAGATTGACGAGTCTGTAGGAACGCCTCACTTCGGCCGGTTATTTGCTGTAAACTTTTCTTTCAATGAATGCTGAAGAATTTTAATAACCTCTCGGATCTTTTCAAGGCGCTTAACATCTCGATAGCAGCGCTCGTTGCAGATGGTAAATGTCCATGTTTACATTCGAGAGAGGGACATCCATTTTGTTGCAAATTCTGTTTCGCAAATCAGACACTTTTCCATTTAATCTAGTCAGGAGGCTCACAGCCACAGAATACGCATCCAGTATCCGTTTGAAATTTTTTGGGCGTATCCTCGCTTGCACATTCGCCATTCATTACACATCGCGTATTTGCGCGCGAAATAAATAAGGAACATTTGGAGTCTGATATCACATCCGGTGACATCTGAGACGCATAAATTACAGACAAGGTCGCCGGGTCAGGCGTCCAGCCGTTCTCTCTCGGGGAGGAAAGTCCGGACCCGAGTGAGCGGCAGAAATCGAGCCTAGGTCCACATGATTTACGGAAGGGACAGAAGTAAGTTTTGCTGTGCCGTGAAAACACATAAGGACACTTAGCATAACCGTGCTAAAGACTGAGAGTATTTTGGTGTGTGTACAGACGGATTCCACGGAAGGTGCAAGGTGGAGTACATTTCTGCATAAGGGGAGCTTATCAAGGGATGTGGCTCCCCGGGGGGTACTAAAAAAATTTAATACGGGGAGGCTCCGCCCCGAGGTCCGATCCTTTACCCTTTTATATACCATTTTTGGCAGAAAAGGTACCCCTTTCGTATACCCTCCATTGACAAATGGTACCCCTTTCGTATACCTTCCATTTGGAAAATGGTATCCCTTTCACAAGAAGTCTTCTTGTCATTTTCATGTAGCGAACAGTACAGTCATAAGGTATGTGCGTTCTTTTAAATACCTAAATGACAGATTTCCCTACCCTTATACTTCGACTCGTGAAATACCTACCCTTTCATATACAGGAAGCGTGAAATAGTATCCCACCCCCGGGTGTGGCTCCTGCGCCATCTAAGTCCTTCTCAGTTTAAATTGAAAGGCCTTGTATTCCCAGTCTGATGAATAGATGAAACCAATAATCGATGACAATAGACGATAATCGGTAATATTTGTTACTAATTAATCGAATAATACAGGTAATCAATGACAAATACATGATGAACATTTCTATAGACCTTTTTCATAATGGCGGACGATTTTAATTATTCTTTTGTATATGTGTTAATTAGCCCTACTAACCTCACTTTAATGAAAAAATTCTATTGAATTTTGCACATGCTGACGAGGCTAGAAGGGCTCATTATCATAAGAATAAAAGAATAATTTGTCGGGCGCCATTATGAAAAGGGTCTATATCTTTTTATTGATTAGTAGTCGATAATGCGTGCGATTAATATTGATTATATTTAACAAATGGTAAACGGATCGGCGTGCACTATTGAGTTATGGATGCACGCATGAAATTCTGAAGCTTATTTTCAATGCCTTAGTCCGGCCACACTTTGACTATTGCAGTGTTGTGTGGGGAAACTGAAACTTAACACTCTCAAATAAATAGCAGAAATTACAAAATTTTGACTTTTTCCAGCTATGATGCTAATGCTTTAGATTTATTTAGTAAACTTGGGTGGAGAAAATTAAGCACTCAGCGTGAAATGCAGAAAGCTCTTATGGTATTCAAATACTTAAATGGTCTTACACCGGAGTATCTAAGCGAGCTGTTTGTCAACCGGTCTGACATAACTGGACACCTATTGAGGGACTCCGTGAACAAACTTGCTGTTCCATTGCCCCGCACCAACTTTTTGAAAAAAAAATTTTAGCTACAGCGGTGCGATACTTTGGAACAGCTTATCATCTGATCTGCGGCAGGTAGAATCACTCAACGGCTTTACTCATCTACTTAACTACTTTTATCCTCTTCGATAACTTATGTTTTTTAGAAACACGGCATTCATGCAAAGCAGTTTTTACAGTTTTGATAATTTTAATGTTAGATATAGTTAGGTTAGTTAGGTTATGATGTAATTAGATGGATTTTGTAACTGATGAAGATACCGTGTCAAAATAAAGTTAACTTACATACATACATACATCCTTCCCGTATAGGCCATTATAGGGAGTGCCCCCCCCCCGGGGGGGGGCTTCACTTCAAGATTCCGTGTAGTTTTTCCCGGCGGTTGTTTACTAAAAATACGGTTGAATGCCTTTATTCAAAGTTTTGAGTGCCGACAAAACTGATCGGAAAAGAGTTTTGGCGCACATGTTTTTCAGATTAGGTTTGCAAAGGTAGGCGATTTTAGATTAAAATATTTATTATGAGCGGGAGGCGTGCCGAAATGCTTCATGTAACGAGTGATTTGCTATAGATTTATACTTGATTTGCCCCTTTTGAGGCCCTGACGGTGGGGCCGGACCGCTTAAACTGGAAACACAGCGGGGCATTTGATCAAAATTTTTCAAAAAAGTCAAATGCCCGGGCGTTTGCCCGGGGGTGGGGGGAATTTGGAATCGACTGATACATAAGTTCTTCAGAAGCTCAGTGGCACGCCTCTAACCAACTAATAGATTTGAACTCATATCTAACATGTTCATTATTATGACAAGCTACCATGCGACGGCAAAGACGGCTAATGAGACACTAAGTGAGCCGATGAAATCAATGTTAATCGATGGTAGGCCATAGTAATAGATTCAGGTAATTATTGAACAGCTAGTTGCGATTATTGATTAATCATCGATTATCGGTTACAATCAATAGAGTGGTTTTCAATTGAGTGTCGAAAGTAATTCGCATTTGCTTTGGTTTGCTTTACTTCGCGCTGTGATTGGTTGGCAACACTTGCGCCCACTTTCTCAACCACTGAGAAGCAAAACCAATTTTCCCGCCACTTTCCCGCGCTTTGAGTCGGTTACGTGTAATTGCTTCGAATTCCTGTTGGCTAATTGTGCTGTTCGCGTCTGTTGTGATTAATCAGATTAATTGCTTTGGCTTTGGTTTTACAACACTCAAGTGAAAATCGCTCTATTGATTGCCTTATGCCATTAATTATTATTGATTAATCGATTAGCTAATCGATGACTGATTTTCATCGATTAATCAGACTGAGTTGTATTGCTTGTTTGCACAAGCAAACTAAATAGGTTTAACGGTTACCTTAGTTTTACGTTAGTATTAGAATTAGAGCTAATTTATAGGGTAAAGATTAGTTTTTCCTTGAGTTTAGGGTTAGCTTCCATTCCTGCATTTTATACTAACCGCACCGCTGATAAAAAAAATGGAGGAAAAATCTAGACTGGACGTAGACCCTAAAGTGGACCGCGGGCTTGCTTTTAGCAAAATTCAGTATGGCATTTTGTTTTATACCGCAATTTGCACTGGGAATTGAATATATCACGATTTCAATGGGAAAAGAGTCAAATACAAAGTACTGTGTTTTGAAGAAACTTTGTATGCCTTGTTAGTAGTAGAGTGGATCGGAGTCGATACTGTACAGGGACGTGCTTTTTTCGGACTCTGGTCGAAAAGGCGTCTAATTGTGAGCTATTACTATCTTATATTCCAGAACTGCAGAATATAATTTTCCTATTGAAGCATCGTTAGCTTTCATTGATCTTTGCACAAAAATATTCCATCTGCATTCGGCAGCCTGTCAGAGTGGAATTAAACCACACGGTCAATAAAATGCATTAAGCTACTGGGAGCCCTGTGAACGGGAGCCCACCACTGTTGTGAATTAATGATGAGAAATAGGATATCGCATACAATTTGTTGCACGTAGCGATAGGGACTGGTGTATGAAAATCAAAATTATTGTTTAGAAGCAAAAAACAATCTTCAAGTTTTCCCAACTACAGTTGTACTTTTTGGTTTTGATTCTGTGGAAAAATGCCACGCCGAGATAAGTGTTTTGTGAAGCCTAAGCAATGGGATTGCCATTTATAAAGAAATGTTTCACTTATTGATTCACGGTTTTATTATTGGAAACTTAACGGTTACGTTTTCCGATGGTTAATTTTTAATACCACTTTTCTCAATAGTTTTGAACAATATCAATATGATTTTGAAGGCCGTAAGCACTGCGTGGTATCATCTGCATATAAAAACCAGTACTAATTCGTTGTAAAATTGGCAAGTTTGGGGTTCCATATTTCCATGAGCTTGCGACGGATTTTTCTGAAACTCTCCGATATACTAAGTTCGTCATGAAAAATTGATCTATGGAGGTGACGTTCTGTTTGTATAATAAACAAGATCACTTGTTGATATTGCGTGACATCGAAGAAACTTGCCAAGCATGCCACATGGCTCGGCGCTCTAGGTATGAGTCTGCTAAAACTCTATGATTTGGAGCCAGGGAAAGTTGCCTAAGGTAAGGAATATTTTCTAAGCATTCAGTAAATTGGCTCTAACTTCGCTGTTGATACCGCCGTTGTATATAAATCAGGACCCGGTTGTTCGAAAGCCGATTAACTTAATCCAGGATTAGCGTAGACTTTGGTTGCAGTTTTTGACTTTTGTATGAAAGTTTCTTTTGCTAATTTTTGCTTTTCAGGATTGACGTCCTCTAATCTAAAATTGTGTAGAATATCAGCGTTGAACAACGTTTGTGGATAGAGAAATAAACTCCTTGGTTAATTTTTAATCTTGGATTAGGGTTAATCGGCTTTCGAACAACCGGGTCCTGGTTTTCATGTACAATTCGGCAAATAACCGTCATAATACAAGTTAGGTCAAATTTCAAAATATTCCCATGCGTTGCTTAACATTGCGAGTAGACGCCTCCAAATACAAAAGTCTAGCTTTTTCTACTTAAAAACATGATAGTAAAGCAAACTAAAGCAATGAGAAACGTATTCCAGTGAACGAAAATAACATGTTAAGAGCTGCCGTTTGATGATGTCCCATGGACATGAAAGGTCAAAAGGTCGCTCATACTACTCAAGTGACCTGTTTTGAAAATGCTCTCAGAATTCGCCGTTTAATTTACCCCATTTTTTTTCGACCAATGTGTAGTTGAAATAATTGTTCTTTCCCGGAGTATAGTCTTGTTGGGTAAAGCCATGTACCAGAGTGCTTTTTTGAGCGTTGAATATTGCCTAAATTCGGTTGTCGTAAGCTCTGTTGCAGGACGTAAATTTTAAAATTCCGTCAAAAATTGAAGTTAATCTTTTGTTTAAATTTGACACCGCTAATAACCAAAGGAAATAAGATATTTTGACTTCCTGGGTTAATCTTTTCATGAACGCTCTCAATATATAAGCAAGAGGTTTCGGAAAATTCCCAATTTCGGCGTTGATTTAGGCTGCCGCCATGCGCAAAATCCAAAAAAATGCATAAAAACAAATAAATAAAAACGTATACGACCAGAAACATATATTTTTAGAACTAGTTCACTTTGGCCTTTATTTTGGCAAAGTGTGGGGAAATCGCTTTTTTCTATCTTGCATACCTTAGTCGGTCCTTACAGCAAACTGCTCTTAATTCTTGACCTCGAACGTGCATTATTTCCTCAGATAACCTACCACTCCACCTTCTACTTCGCAAAGAAAAAAAAAAGAAACAACAACAACGTCCACTTACCCATAGTGAGTGCTCTTGGCATGTCCAACTCGTTCACACAGTTTGTCAACTTGTCCCACCTCAAGCGGCGTGTCACACACCAACGCAATCCCAAATCTGTGCATGGAGCTGAGCCACTCGAAAAAGGCCATGTCATCTTCCATGAGCTCTCGAAAATCGCTCTTTGGGATATTATCTTGTAACTTTTTGGCGTCCCAAAACTCAACACCTTCTCTGTTCAGGTTTGATGGTTTTTTGTTCGAGTCTCCGTCCTCGCTGAGTCTTCGTGAGTGGAGCCACTCCGAGTCGAACACGCTGACGTGATCGTCTGGCCATGTTACACTCTAAAAGAGAGATTTGTGAATTAAGAATAAACTTTCTTGTTCTTGATTCTTAAATACTATATTGATTTTCAACTTGAATTCAAGAAGAAGTTATATCTTAAACCAAGGTACAAAAACAAAAACAATATTCTTCGTTGTTTATCGGCACGCTATGCAATTGGGAATCCTTATGACATGTAAGGCCAGATTGCCACCAACGTTTGATTGCTGGCGGGACTTCAAACGCGATGTTTGACGAGATGGCTACACCGAAAGGTCTCTGACGAGTCCCTTGGCAGGCACGAAACACACGTATGTCAGGCTAGCCATGTTGATATGCATTATTTTAAGTGTAACATGGTTTTGTATTAAAACTGTCAATTTAAAATAAGAACCTGCTTTTCAGTCTCTTGAGGGAACGTAAACAGTATTATTCGTTTACAAGAGGTAAGGCTCAGAAAAGACCTTTCACAGCAAGAAATCCTGATTAAATTTCAGTTATCTTTATAAGCTAGGCTTCAAAGGTTACAAAGGTTTCTTTATTTCCACACAGCAATACAAATTACTGATCAATTTAAACACAAAAATGTGGTAGTTTGCGAGCAAAAACCCACAGGGTTAACAGTGTTCGCACACCAAATAATCTAGTATTTAAAAAAAGATATTATTATTAGGCATGCAGTACATGAACTGAGTGAAATCAAAAGAATTTGAAAAATAGTAGGCAAAAATTCAATCATTTCTTCCTAGTTTGATTTAGCTTCGTTAATTCAAATCAAGTCCGAAAATGAACCAGAACTTTGAATTATCCTGTTTGGGAAATGCGCTTATTCTTTGGCCTCTTTTTCAAAGCGAGGCCTGGTCGTCAAATATTCGTATGAAAATGAGTTTTTTGCATGTGAATAACATGTAATTTTCATATGAAAGGTTGTGCATCAGGACTCACTTTGAAAAAGAGGCCAAAGGTAATTCGGAAATGAATGTTTTTATCATAACTACTCGACTCAAGTTCTGCTAATTTGAACAATGATTTGAATAATAACTAATAGTGATTACATTAACGGTAACCATCCGCTGAATTCCCTGTTTCTTGTCGAGCTTCCTGTGATTTGCCCATGTCCGGTGGACCCGGCATTGATGTCACGTGGTGCTTTTGTCCCCAAAATGGCCAACTGACGATCGATTGTTTGCTGTGTTACACAATGCAATTGGGACTTTTTTTTATTAGGATTTGATGACAACTTCAGCAGCTTACAAAAAGATCGGTAAAACTAAAAAAACCGTAAACAATAATCCATAAAAGAGTCTGATACTCCACTACCTGGCCATATGTGTGCACAAGACGTGGAATCCATGCCTTTGTTTGCCTTTCTTACAGCAGGCTCTAAGAAGACAAAGATCGAAATCGAACGGATCTAACATAGGCAAGGTTAGTAAAGGTGAGTTCAGCTTCCAGATTCAGCACCAGTAAGTATTGCTTCTCGCGTGACTAAGCGCATGTAGAAGACTGAATAATGAAGAATATAAGTCCGCAACAATTTGTTAATCACAATTCGCTTTGATGTACAACGGGAATATGCTATGCTGCCAAGTCGCTAATGCCGAGAACTCCATTGTGACTCAGTTACCACGCAATCCACTAGCTAAACAACGTCCGATAGATATAAATCGACCATTTTGGTGAATAAATATTAGCCCATTATAATGAGTACTACCGAGAAATGCAAGAAACAAGACTCCATAAAAAGATATTGGAAATAGCGAAATCATAGCTGGAAATAGCACCTGCATGTAAATCAGCGGATATAGTCGAGTCCCAACCCCAAAAGAAAAAAGGCGTTTAAGAAATCGTGTCTTAGAATGAATTGTTACCAGTTGCTGTCCGCCTGGGGCTACTTTCGAGTTTCGTCTGTAAAGTTTCCCGTCTTTGAGAAGATATAACTTTGTCAATTTAAACTCTAAAGACTCTCAAACTTACATTAATTAAAATCTGACAGAATGACAATGTAAAGAGGGCTTATCTATGAAGTCTCACATCGACTGTTTTTTTTACAAGAAACTCCTTGAGGTTCTCATGAGTTTGAGGCAATTCGCTCCTACTTTTCCTTCTAGTGGTCTTGGTTGGCTTTTTGCGTGAGTGTTTACCCAGTCACTGGCTGTGTTGCTCCTGCAGGTAGCCAGTGCCAACTGACCAGCCGCTCAACCTGAGGTAGATGACGATAAACTCTCAAACACGATGTTTACTGTTCCTTTTTGAAAAGTCACTCGATTGAACAAGGAGCAGGGTCCACTCTCTCTAAGCATTTCGATCTGCTCATTGGTTTGCAAACCAAATGGTCCACAAATGGTCCATCTATCCAACAGAGAACAATTTGTGTGTGTTAATGGTCATGACTCTGATTCCCTATAAGTCACTTGTGGGGTTCCTCAAGGATCTGTCCTTGGACCTTTGTTGTTTTTGTTATTTATCAATGAGTCACCTAATGCCTCAAAATTGCTCGCCTTTCACTTATTTGCCGATGACACTAACATACATTGCTCCTGTAAGAACCTTAACGATCTTGAACTAAAGTTAAATCATGAGCTAAAAGCAGTTGCAGAGTGAATGAAATCTAATAGATTAGCACTTAGTATTCTTAAAACTAACTTTGTTCTCTTTCATTCTAAAAAATTGAAACCACACAGTCATTTAATCTAAAGATTGATGGTGTGAATATCCAACAAGTTTCCACGGTTAAATATCTAGGTGTTACCTTTGAGTCAAATCTAACATGGAAGAATCATATTGATTAGCTCTGCCTAAAACTGTCAAAAACTGTAGGAATCTTCTCAAAATTGAGGTACTATGTTGGCATTAATATACTTCGTATGCTTTATTATTCGCTAATCTACCCCTTTCTCACTTATGGTATACTAGTTTGGGGTTTAACATATCCAACTTATTTAAAGCCTGTGATTAGTTTGCAAAAGCGTATACTCAGAATTATGACGTTTTCTGAACCTGCATCACATTCAGAACCACTGTTGAAATCTCTTAACCTCTTAAAATTTTCTAATATAATTCATCATGAGATTCTTTCTTTTGTTTATCAGTAGTCTCATAAAATAACTCCTTCCTGTTTTACTGATTACTTTAAGCCAATATCTTCTGTTCATTCATATTATACACGTCAATCACTGAATGAGAACCCGTTTGTGAACCCAGTTCAAACAACTCAATATGGTATTCGTTCCCTTCGTTACACTGGTACCACACTCTGGAATTCATTAATGTTAAACAAATCACTCTCTTTTTAGATTTCGTCAAATATAAAGAATTCTATGATAGATGGTTATAATAGTGTTACTAATTATTAAATAGTTTGTCTAAATATATTTCATTCTTAGTAGTTAGTATGAAAGTAGTACTGTTTTACCTAAATTGTTATTTATAATGTATTCCCTTTGCTTGAATTATTTGTTTTGGGACACCCACTCGGTTAGTTCTTAGAACTATTTAGGTGCCCCAAACTCCCCACATCTAACATAGTATTTAAATATTCTTTTCTTCCTCTCCTTCTCTTATTGTACTGCATTCCTGGTATTTATGTTTGTAACACTACTGTAATAATATAACTTTCTCTAATACACTGTATTCGTGTGAGTTTTAATAAAAATTGAATTGAATTGAATTGAACAAATACCCTCTTCACATCAGAATCCTCAACTCCGCAATTTTGTATAATGAATAATCATCTTTTGTAATTCTCTCGGGCTGCAACTTAAGTTTAACAGAAGTTTACACTTCTCTGTGTGTATTACAGAACGTTTTGTGTCAAAATAATTGATTTCGATTACCACAGTACGGGAATTGGACGCTATTAGGGTGTAGTATGATCATACATGATTATGCAATCGAACGAGAGATCACATGACTATTGTAAAAACAGGGAGCACATGTCTTATAATATAGCAAGTTGATTATTGCATCTGTGTCTTCACTCATGTCTTTCTAACATAAAGAACCCTTCGGTTACTACATTGGCGACGAAGATCCCAAGAAAGAAAGAGTAGAAGAGTATCTACAACATGACTGAGGCAGCCTCAGGCGGCAGCGCTACACAGAGCGCGCAACTACAACAAAACATCACAGTCGTAAATCGACAACTAAACATCCGACCGTTCAGCTTCTCAAACGATGCGAACGACACAGCCGTACGATTGACGAAATGGAAAAAAGACATCGAGCGACAGTTCAGGTTCTTCGGACTAACCGATCCAGTAGTAAAGAAAGACGGCTTGATTATCTACGGAGGATCACACAACGCCGCCACAAGAGAGCGAGGATGTCTACTCACGATTCATTCGGAAGCTAGACAGGAACTTTTTACCGAGGAAAAAAAAAGATTACGCCAGATTCCAGTTCGGAAACCTTTCTCAGGAGGCTGATGAAAGTATGGCAAAGTACTATGCAAGACTCCGTGAAATCGCGAAGAAATGTGAGTTCAGCGACGAAGATGACGCAATAAGAGATCATCTCATCAAAACGATGAAGACCAACCGCATACGAGTAAAAACAATTCGCAACAATTGGACACTATCCCAAATCTTAGACGAAGCAGCTATAGAAGAGGAATCCACTGCTCAAGCGGATGAGATGGACAAGAAACTCCATGACGCGACGGAATTTCAGAAGATCAAACAAGTCACAAAGGACAAGCGTGACAGGAGTGCGACGTGCTATCGATGTGGATCAAACCACGAGAGGGGAAATTGCAAGGCTTACGGAGCTAAATGCTTCAAATGCGGTAAACGGAACCACTACACCAGAATGTGCCGGAGCACAGATAGCAAAGACCGCACAGAGAAGAAAAGAGAAAAATCCAGTCACCGAAACGACAAGAAAGAAGATACTCCGCGCGGGTCACGACACGCAAGACTGCCGACAGTTAATCAACACCGCCATAGACGAGTTCGACACGTGAAAGAAGAAGATACACAAGACAGATCAACGAGCGGACACAGCGATTCAGAAAGTTCAGAAAGCGACTCCCTCGACGAAGACATCGCGCGAATTATACAGCACATGTACGTCCACCGTACAGCACAAACAAACGCCAAGAAAAACAAATGCAAGATTTGGATCAAGTGAACAGAACCAAAATGGAAGTTGAACCGGATACAGGCGCGGACACAAACGTCATGGACGAACATCAGTTCAATGAGTTGCTACGGGCAACGTCTGAGATAGAATTACAGGACACGCAGATCAAGTGGAAAACACTCACTAAAGATCTTCCAGTCACTCAGGAATGCGACGTCAAGCTGGAAAACAAAACATGGAAAATGCGGGCGAAGATCGCAGTCATTCAAGGGAAAATCGACTCCTTACCCTTACTTGGAAGACACACACTGGAAGACTTGGGGATGATCAAATTCGATGCGAATGGAGGACTGAAAGAACCAAACCGTGACGAAATCCAGACCATCAGCAAAATACAAACCGGAAACGAAGACCTGGATAGGATTTTGCTCCAGTATAAAGGAAGATTTGAAGGCATTGGCAAAGCAAAACGCGACGGAGAAGACATCAACATCCATTTGCCGCTTAAGGATGATGCGCAGCCAGTTGTACAAAAACCACGGAGAGTACCATACCACCTGATGAAACCCCTAAAGAAGAGAATGGAAGAATTTGTAGATAAAGACATCATGGAAAAGGTTCCAGAACACGAATCCATCACTTGGTGCTCGCCGCTAGTCGTCCAACCAAAACCCAAAAATCCAAATGACATCCACGTTAGCCTCGATCTGCGAGTACTGAACAAGTCCATGCAGCGCACACGACAAGTACAGGCACCAATCACAGAGGATTTCATCAACACGTTCAATGATTGCAAAGTCTTAAGTAAACTGGACATGAACCACGGATACCACCAGTTTCCACTAGACGAGGAATCGAGAAAGCTCATGGCATTCTCAAGTCCATGGGGCAACTATCGTTACAAACGGCTTGCGTTCGGAGGCGTCAATAGCCAGGATCTCTTCGACACAGAAATGAGCAAGATCATCTCTGAGATACCAAAAGTCCTAAACAACAG
>JAEMWC010000528.1:472500-482500 GCA_016490735.1 Pachyseris speciosa
TATATTGCGTGATACAGTACATTGCCGTGAGCTTGTGGCGCCTGTGGATCAAGTGGAACAGATAAACGCACTTGGAGTATCCGCGATGGCCATCGGACTAGATGAAGGTTTTTGAAGAGACTACAGCGAGTAGTGGAAGGTGTGAAATCGTGTTTGGAAGCCCTGAGACTGCTGCTTGTGAAAAGAATAGAGAAAAGAACTGCGGCGGGTAACTTTGTTTCTCCGGCACCTTAAGGTCAAAACACTCAACGCGTGCCGCCTATTATTCGCGAATAACTTTGATTAATTGCGACCGGACTGCATTATTGGTTTCTAACTTTCAAATTTATGGTATTTTGATTATTCAACCATAGCTGGAGTGCGATCTCATTTGAAATTGATTGTTTATCGGTGTATTTCTCACGTCGCTTGAACCATGGCTTCGTGCGGTCTATGGTGCAGTGTTCACGTTTAATATCAGCCTTGGAGTAATCCGTGAAAGAAAAGTTACCACCCTCGTCTGAAAAAAAGGCCTTTCTGTGGCTATTTGCAGCTTGCCAGACCTGAATATCTTTTTCTTGGGAGCTGGTACGTTACGGAGGCCCTGTTAGGGTAAATTCCGACTGACGACGCGGCTATGAAACGGCGACATGAAGGAAATGAAATGACGACGAACGACAAGACCGCTCCCGTGAAATGGCGACGGCGACAAAAATAAAAAGCAACATGGACAGCGACAATAAGACAGCGACTCGATGGCATTCGGGCAGAGGAGAATGAGTTTAAATGAATGAACTTTTCGAAAAGTTAATTGTTCTGTCAGTCTTCTGTGTGCATGGAAATACACTGAGTTACAACCCCTGAATTTCGACAACACATTTTTTGTTAGAGAAACGACCTCTGAAACGTTCCGAACTTTCCGAAATTGCGACATCAACATCAGCGTCACTGCATGAAATTTCAACAGCGACATGCGGCCCTTCCAAAAATGCGACATGTAAAGGTTTGAAATTCAAACGGGGGACATAATGACCACACCCCCCCCCCCCCCCCCCCCAACCAACAGGGCCTCGTTATGCAATAGGCATTATTTTGATCTTTCACGCTAAGGTGGTTTGTGGTTTTAGGTTGTCAATCAAGTGGGCGGAAAAACCTTTTTAAAGAACGTTTTACAGGCGTTCCTTCCCGCCGCCCATCCCAAGCCCTTCTCCAGTTCCGCCAGTACTAGCGCGCTCCGTTTATCATCTGAACCCTAGGAGCAGGCTAAAACAAAATGACACAATAGAATATCGACAAAACCGTCTGAACGACCTTAACTTTTTACCGAATGTCTGGCAATATAATTTCCATAATATGACAAAGAGTAAAAACACTTCACCGAAGGAATGTATAAATATAAATGAATTTAGGATAAAAATAGTTACCAGTTGCTGTCCGCCTGGGGTTACTTCGAGTTTCCTTGGTAAGATGTTTAAATCTAGTTTGTCGATGGTATCGAACGTACGCTGATAAGTTAACTCGTGGAAACACTCTGGGCATCTGCAGTTATCGCGTAGGAACATAAACGGGAAACGGTTCACCGAGTTGTCGTTCCAAGTTATGTGAAGCATGCCATTTTGGTTATTCCTTTCGATCTGTTGTACAAGCAATTTGGAGGCCTGTGCTGATCCAAATCCGCCGGTTTTGGGCGTAAACTGGCTGAAACGTTGAGCTCGTGTAATGAGTCGAGTCCTGACAAGGTGCCTCACAGAAGACAACATAACTGTTGTGAAAGGGTTTCGATGAAAGTGAGAAGAGAACTACGCAGTTTTGCTGTAATGGAATCACAACTGCACCTACAATAGACTCTCTGCAAGAATGGATGCCTTTAGATTATTCTTTTGTTCTTATTCCAAATAGCGTCACTAGCCTCGCTTTTCAAAATTCTAAAGAATTTGTTTTCCGGAACGAGGTTAGGGAGGCTATTTTGAATAAGAACAAAAGTTGGGGGATTCTGTTATTTTTGTTTGAATTTCGCAATTCACGGGCCCTCAGTAGGGAACTTATTACATTGTTTAAGGCCGGTTACAGACGAGCAAGTTTTCCTTGACAAGTGTCATTGACAATTTTTATTTGCTCATGAACGACAAATTTTCTTTGACAAGTTTTGCCTTCACAAGTTTTATTTGCTGGTGTGAACGAACGAACAAGTTTTCTTTGGCAAGTATTCACTGTAGCCAGCAATTCAATTACACAGCGGACAACATTTTATTTGACAAGTTTTCCTTGTCGACCCGTACAGACGAACAAGTTCTGCAATGTGTCAAGTTTTTCCTTGACAAGTGCACTTGTTCAAAAACTAGCTAGTTTTTGAACAAGTGCACTTGTCAAGGGAAAACTTGACAATTTTTTTCTTTACACACCAGCAAATAAAGTTTGTCAAGTCAAAACTTGTCAAGGAAAACTTGCTCGTCTGTAACCGGCTTAAGGGCCCTGCCTTGGGAATTTGTTATGACACTAATCACGATTGTTCAGAGGCCCCTTGCGTGGAATTTGTTACGTTGAATCGGTTACACAGCTTCTGTCACTCACCTTTTCTGTATTTGTTAATCACCTGACTTACATAAGCTAGGACCTCAGACTAGCACAACCATTGTAAATAGTTTTTAGTTCTTAGTTTTTAAACTTTTTAATCTGAAGAAGGTACTTTTAAACTCTTGCAAATTATTCATTCAGCAGGCTTGTGAATAAAGGCGTGTTCTTGTAGTGCCGTCTTTGTTTGTTTGTTTGTTCATTTGGCTGTGATTGTTGAAGGGAAAGTCTCGGTATGTAACAAAGCACTTAATGTATGGTCCTCCGGGAAACTAGTTAGTTTTGTTTTCCCACGAGTCCTGATGTTTCCCTCGACTACGTCTCGGGAAACATCAGGACTCTCGGGAAAACAAATCAAAGGTGACAGACCGCAAACAAATGTTGCTTCTAAAAATATCTGCATGTAATAACTGTTCATCAGTAGGATACCTAAAATGTGTGCAATTCCACAATTGGTTTCGGCTCCATCAAATCCTATACCAATTGCAGGAAATTTAGGAAGAGCCACCCACACTGTGAGCACAGTTATTGACAATACATATTAGCAAGGAAAACAACGTAAAATAATAGGAGTACGTTAAATAACGAACTAAGCACGCTTGAACTAAATAACGAACTAATCACACGTAAACTAAATAACGAACTAAGCACACGTAAACTAAATAAGCAAGCACGCGCACAACATCAGGAAAATTGCGCGCGCACACCTGCATTAAAATGTAAGGAATGGAAGAAACAAGGATCTCAATTTTGGGCGTCAGGATAATATAAAGGATATAATGTCATCTCTGGATTGCTAATCTCATCTCCTGTAGTGTAGCACCATACTTCTCAACGATAGCACCGTGGCGTTTCAAGAATTTAGTTAACGATTTACGAAGAAGCGTAGATTTGAAACCTTGGTGAAGGAGATGTGATGAAAGTCGGTGAAGTCTATCAATAAAATCCAATTTCGATGTGCAAAGAACTAACTGTTTCCCTCGGGACCATACATATAGGTTATATATATTTTTAAGGTGCGTATTGGCAGTGAATTTATTTTTATATATTTTAATAAGTCAGGGCGTACCGACTCATTAATTGTAATCTTTAGCACTTGTAGTTGTTTCAGGGCTCAGGGGCCCTCTTTTGGGGATTATATACTCTCTCTCATATATATATATATATATATATATATATATATATATATATATATATATATATATATATATATATATATATATATATATATAAATTCTGTATATGAGGGAAACCCTAACCCTGTACACCCCAAATAATCATATTTTCATTGAATAAATGTTTGAAAGAAAATTTGCCCTGAGCGGGATTTGAACCCACGTCCCCACGTATAATAGTCGGGTGTGATGACCACTACACCATCAGGACAACCATGCTGGCAACACGGCAATCGAAGATGTGATTTCCGTGATCGAAGACGTGGCATCCCGGGAAATTTTACTTTCTTAGGTGATGAGGCAGGGGAAGGCTATAACTCCATTTGAAACCCAACTAAGGATCAATTACTGATACACGACCGAAGTCAACTTAGCGGATGACAAAGGAGGATCCAATTACGGATACAGGCTTATTTCAATTAATTAAATTCTGTATATGAGGGAAACCCTAACCCCGTACACCCCAAATAATCATAAATTTTCTTTCAAACATTTATTCAATGAAAATATGATTATTTGGGGTGTACGGGGTTAGGGTTTCCCTCATATACAGAATTTAATTAATTGAAATAAGCCTGTATCCGTAATTGGATCCTCCTTTGTCATCCGCTAAGTTGACTTCGGTCGTGTATCAGTAATTGATCCTTAGTTGGGTTTCAAATGGAGTTATAGGCTTCCCCTACCTTCTCACCTTGAAAGTAAAATTTCCCGGGATGCCACGTCTTCGATCACGGAAATCACATCTTTGATTGCCGTGTTGCCAGCATGGTTGTCCTGATGGTGTAGTGGTCATCACACCCGACTAGTATACGGGGGGACTTGGGTTCAAATCCCGCTCAGGGCAATATATATATATATATATATATATATATATATATATATATATATATATATATATATATATATATATATATGATAATCTCAAGCATCAAAAATGTATTTATACTGTTTCCCGTTTCAAATATAACTAAACACAAGGGAAAAAAACATTTTAAGGACCACCTATATTTCGACTGTGTAGAACAGTCTTCCTCACCCTGAGGAAGACTGTTCTACACAGTCGAAATATAGGTGGTCCTTAAAAATGTTTTTTTCCCTTGTGTTTAGTTACATATATATATATATATATATATATATATATATATATATATATATATATACACTATCACAAATGAAGATAACCCACATGTTTTGTTCCACACCTATATTTCGACCACATATAGTGGTCTTCTTGATGTGGTCGAAATATAGGTGTGGAACAAAACATGTGGGTTATCTTCATTTGTGATAGTGTATGTTTCTTCATGAAGATTAACTGTTTGTGACTGATGCTTGTGAAGAGTCACACGCAACCAATTTCGGATATCCTCTCGATAAGAAGTAATATAAAAAAAACACAAACGAAGAGCGAAAGCAATATGTTTTCTATCCTTCACCTATATTTCGGCCAAGTTTACCGGCCTTCGTCAGGGTGAATGGCAGTTACATGCGTCACACACCACTACATTTCAAATTTCAAATTACACAAGCAAACAAAGCGCGCGCTTTGTTTGCTTGTTTGCGTGACATTGGATAAAAATCCGTTCTCTTTTTGAAACGTAGAGATGCCCTCAAAAGGACGAACACTTACGCGGGCAGGTAGTAATTAACTCCGTAGAGTGTTGCATTAAATGTTTATTAAAGTCTACGAGTCCTCTGCTTCTACGTTCGTTATCGGGGCTATCAGTTTCAGGATTTAAGTGATGAGGCTTTCGTTAGTAGACTCAGCTTAGTTCTAATCGCTAAATCAGTGCGAATACTGTTTGGAGTCAGTTTAGGTGATCACAGGCAAATTTCCTTCAAGTTTGTAACTAAAAGTTGAGTTGATTTTAAGATTGCTGTCGGCGATTGAAGGAGGGATTGAAGGATTTTGCGAGGACAAGAACGTCCTTTAGTGATTTTACCTTCTCGTATGATATACAATCGGTGTCTGGTTAAAGATATGTTTTAATGTAGGTGAACTTAACTTTAATCAGGATTTTCTTTAAAACGAGTGTTGGAGGGTAGCCTCTTTTACAGAAACTTTGTCTGAAGTCTCGTTGTTGTTTTCAAAGATCTCTTTGACTGAGTAAGTTCCTAAGAGACGTAGTGTTTTGAAATGGCAATCATCTCCTTGTCGGAGACTGTCTGCGCCATGGTAGAGTTCTGAAAAGAACTGTGATTCAGCTTTGAGATGCAAGACCGGTTTCGGAACCAAAAGATTGGATCCTTCGGCAGTTGCTTTTAAGCCTTTTTTGAACAGCTCAGAAGGAGAGCTAGTTTCGAGTGCTGTAGGTAGAATCACGTCTCTTTATATAGCGGACTTCAACCGTAGAGTGTTTTGTGATCGGTTAGTTATAAGCGGGATTCTTATTGGAAGATATAGATTATCCAATGGCGTGAAGGGGGTTTCGATCCTGTGAGGTGTGAAGATCACACCTTCAATGCACCGTGTAATGAGCGCAAAATTATGCAAACAGAACAACTTTGCGGTGTTTTCGAAGGATGGAAAATGACTCAGTGCGTTGAGAGTGATGTTAAGGTATTTTCGAAATATATAGTTATTCTGTGATAAAGTGCATACTGGTCGAAAAATGACGTTGGATAAAAGATCCGTAGTCCTGTTTACGTTCGTTGTCGGGATGATCAGTTTCAGGATGTAAGTGATCAGGCTTTAATGTTCGTAGACTCAGCTGAGTTGTAATCGCTAAATTTGCGCTAAATTTACTGTTTGGAGTCAGTTTAGGCGATCACAAGTGAAGGGAATATTTGCTAGCAAATAGGATTTTTATGCTTTTCCTCGACGCTCATAGGTGTTGTGTGACAACATCCGGGTATTTGTGTAGGGTTTGAAAGTGACTTCATCAATAATAGCCCCACATTTGGGACTGAAGTGTCAACTGTCCATTTGTCATTCACATGTTTCTTCACTGGGGAAAGGAGTGATTTTTCTATCAAGGTACTTTATTCTCTTAAATTCTGTTTCCTTCCATGGCGTCCCCGCTTCCTCAAGTTCTTCTGTTAGGCCATTCTTTTGTTAAGCATTTACAGCGCGATTACGTTCGAATTTCGACAGTAGTGCCGATGTCGATTTCAGTCTTCTCGGCACATCGTGGCATAGATGGTCGTACTGTCACGAAGCTCAGAGATTTTTACCTTCCAGTGGTCAAGCGTGTGGCGTCTGATATCGTTACCCTAGAGATTGGTACTAATAATCTCGTAGACCGAAGTCGTGAGGTGGTTGGCTATGATATCGACGATTTAGTCCGTTTTCGTTTAGGGAGTTATTCCGTTCATGTTGTTGGCGTTTGGCACGTTATTCGACGTGGCGGGTCTTTTTCTTAGGCTTCATTGTTCGCTTCCCGCGCTCAGGTTCTTAGTCAGTATTTATCGTTTTAGATCCTTTCCCAAATGTTTTTTGCTGGGCTCATCGCGTTTTTCCTCACCCTGGTAAAGAATTGTATTTGGTGAGCATGTTAACCCAGCAGGTCAATATCATTTATATCGTTACGCATGCTTTGAAGCCCGCCTCACGTCTCCTCTGTCGTGGTTTTAGTTTGCTGTTTTTATTTTGATTATGGTTTCGTTCGCATTCAAGATAGCCTCCCACGCAGTCGTTTTTAGGGGACTCGTATTTCACCTCCTCCCCACTTGAAGCCAACATTCCTTTCCCATTGTTTGACTCGCGGGCATCCCAGCCAATCACGATCGAGCAACTGTCCAGCGATGACAAGTAAAATTAATCCTTATACGTGCTTCTTTCTCTCGGGAATTTGTAAACGTATCAAAGCGCTGGAGCCGATTTGTGTTTTAGTAATATGATGTGTTACAAGAGACTAAAGCAAATAACAATTCAGACGCGACCAAGTTAGAAATCTGAAGCATTTATCAGTCGATCAAACATAGAATAAACCGACGTGAAATTATCACACATGATACAACACCAAAGCTTGATCTCTCATGGTCTTAAGCTTGCATCAAATCAGATGAAATTCGCCCACGCAGCGATCCCAAAACGTCCTGGGGGTCAGAAGGTATCAAACACCGATGGCATAGACTGCGCCAACTAATAGTTTTTTCTTCAGTTCACGAGATGCGTACGGAAAAATTATGCAGCTTATTACCTAGCAGCTCGCTCGATCCACTGCGCGCTATGGTCTACCGATGGAAAAGTTTCCTTCCTCCAAATCACTCAGACTAACCCGAAGATACGCCAGTACTTCTTAAATAACTGACTTGGCCCTTCATCAAATTCACGAGAAGTGCCACAACAGCTACAACATGACCAGCGGCGAGGAAATCGAAGATTGAAGGCGAAGCTTGCATGATACTGAAATGACGTCTTTCCGTAACTAGTCGGCATATTGACGGAAATATTATTGCTATTTCCTCTCACAAATTCTTAAATTGAAGTCATTTAATATGCATTTAAACAGGAAATTTTAAACGTAGAGCACACGGTGATCAAAGCTTGCTCAAGCTCTGTCTCCGCTTTGTTGAACTATCCCGCGAAAAGCGTCCTGAGGTCAAGATCAATCTTCCAGAATTTAGTAGGTAAAATCTGATTGGCTAAGCGGCGGGAAAGGAATGTTGGCTTCGGGTAAGCAGGCGTTTGTGGGGAGGAGGTGAAATACGAGTCCCCTAAAAACGACTGCGTGGGAGGCTACATTTAAGACGCTATTTTATGGATTAATGCTTAACTTTATCTGTCCTTCCCCTCCACTTTCATTATTTTGTATTGTATTTTGTGTTAGATTAGTCTATCATTTTTATTTGCAGTTTCGTTCCTGTTTTATTTTGGCATTTAAGGGAGCTAATACGTCGACTTAAATACGTCTGACAGTTATCCCTTGCCTTTTTCATATTATGAAAACGTAAAGCTTGTGGGATGTG
Organism: Pachyseris speciosa; assembly: GCA_016490735.1. Lineage (NCBI taxonomy): Eukaryota > Metazoa > Cnidaria > Anthozoa > Scleractinia > Pachyseridae > Pachyseris > Pachyseris speciosa. The sequence continues at coordinate 481,137 of JAEMWC010000528.1, forward strand.
GCTGGAGTGACAAGGATACTCCACAAATTAATGTGATCAAGTAAGCTGAAACCACTCTAAAGGGCACTAAGGCCACAAGGTAGCGGGCATTACCCCTTAAATCTACCAAAGCAAAGATTGAGCCCAAGCATTAGCAGCCATGGACAGCTGTTTCGGCCTTGTTAGGCCTCATCAGCATGGCATAGCTAATGTTCAGGCTCAAGTGGCCTTAGTGCCCTTTAGAGTGGCTTCAGCTTACTTGATCACATTAATTTGTGATGTATCCTTGTCACTCCAGCCACATCCCACGAGCTTTACGTTTTCATTGCTTGTTTTATTGATATGTGGGTACTTGAGCCTGAACATTAGCTAGGGGTATAGGGTGTGCAGCGGCCTGTGCTTTTAAACACTTGTGTGTTTAATGTAATGGCCCTCACCAGGCTAGCCGCTGTAATTTTCGTTCCCAAAGTAAGAGCTTAGTCAGCCAGCCTCCCTCTGCCAAGTCCCAACCCTCCAAGCCCTATTCTGCCTACACCAGTAAATGTGGAAAGGTTAGCATACTCCTGCTACTGTAGAATTTCTTTCTGTTGGTTTTTGCAACTTTTTTCCGATACGCTACCGTGGTATTCGAGAGTCTTCAGATGCTAAAAACTTAACTTCAGCCTTAGAAAACCCCGAAGCAATTGATATTAAACTTAAGAAGGAGCTTGATGCGGGCTGCATAGCTGGACCATTTCATGCTCGTCCCTTTCACCCATTTTGAATGTCCCCCTTGGGTGTTGTTCCCAAGAAGACCCCTGGGGGAGTTCTGTCTGATCCATCATCACTCGTACCCTAGGGGTTCCTCTGTTAATGATGGCATCCCTGCATACCACAGTACTGTATCTTAGGCCGTTAGGGCTATGCGTCCAGGATGTTTTTTGGCTAAGACAGATGTTAAGAATGCTTTTAGGATAATTCCTGTTCGCCCACACGACTACACTCTTACTGGTATGTGTTGGCAAGGGGTCTATTATTATGATCGATGTATGCCCATGGGGTGCTCTAGTAGGTGCAAAACCTTCAAGACATTTAGCACTGTCTTGGAATGGCTTGCACATTTCCAAATTAAAGATTAGTCACATAATTCATTTACATGATGATTTTCTCATTATTGCCCCTTCTCAGGCTTTATGGCACAATTAGTTGAATTTATTCCTGGATCTTTGTTCTTATCTTGGCATTCCCATGGCACCAGAAATAACATGTGGCCCAGCTACTACTCTCATTTGCCAGCATTGAATTGGATTGAATTTCCTTTGAGGCCCAGTAGCCACTGGATAACGTACATAAGTGCCTCAGCACCATATCCCACTTTCCTACGCGCGAGAAAAACGGGCAGAGCC
>JAEMWC010000528.1:487500-497500 GCA_016490735.1 Pachyseris speciosa
CACAATACTTCTTTGATATATATAAGACTTCTCCTAAATATATAATACTTGTTTCATATAGATAAAACTCGGTGTAGAAATATCCAATTTGTTTCCAAATAAACACAACATCTTGTAAATATATAAAACTTCCTTTGAATATTTATACAACTTGAGGCACACATACAAAACTTGTTTCAAATATTTGACTTGCGCCGCATATATAAAACTTCTTATCGATTAGATTATTGCAAATCGATGCCACAGTTAGTATCCAGGCCTCTGGAAAGCGGGTTTACCTAAAACATGGAATGCGGAATCCGGAATCCGGAATTCAGAATCCGGAAAAAAGAAGTTTGGTGGAAAATTTTGACAAAGGTTGAAGTCGCTTGGGTAAAAATATGGTGAACAAGTTATATTATGACTTAGCCTGAGTTTTGCAGCAATCAAGCCCATGAAGTTTATTCTAGGGCGGCATTTTAATACTTTGGTTTTGCTTTTAATAAACCGCCTGATTCCTTTGAGACACACGGCTTTCAATCACACCACAACGATACTAATCATTGAACATTTTGAAATCAAATCATTTTAACTAAAAGTGCCTTCTCTTATTCTTTTTGTCGATGAAAAGTGTTAGGCCTGCCCACAAGTTGACGGCAACTTTTTGAACAATTTTCGATTTTCGATCAACCTTTGTTGATTTCGAGCAACTTTTTTTGCCGTTTTGCAATGTTTTGTTATTCGTTTCAGCTTCATCTTTATAAAACAAGAGCTATTTTTTTGCTTATTACTTTGAACGCTATGTGACCAAAAACCAGAGAAAAATCGCTTTGCATATTTTGACTTAATTACGCGTGGGAACACGTACGCCTGATTGGTCATTGTCTGTTTGGGAACTGTCTCGGTGCGTACATTTCAGGTTGTTGAGAGGCAGTCGATAAAACGAGGAACACGGTCGGAACATGGGACATTCCGGAACATCTCCAAAAGACGAAAAAAAGTGAATTAAAAAAAAACTTTAAATATGCAGAGAAAAGAAAATATAATTTCAGAGATTAATTGGAGAAAAAAATGGACAAAAAATTATTCATTACAAAAAAAGACGTTTATAAATGCCCCACCTGGAAATGATAGCTATGGGGGCTGGGTGAGGATTGTTTTAGCGCTTTCGTTTGCTTACAACATTTTCATTCACCCTCATACCGTCTTCTGTCATTGCTCTTTTTTTCGAGGGGCTTTCCAAGAGTCGCTCCTTTGCTGAAACCTAAGTCAGTATGGTGCCCAATATACCTTGAAACTTTTATAATCCGCTGCTCTCCACTTTTGATCGGTTAAGGATATCTACAACAACTGTGGACTCCCCGACTCCACCAGGCCTACTTTTACAGTAGGCGATAAACGTGGTTAATCTGCTCCAAGAAAGATTTTATTCCCAATAGCAATGCTTCTCACTACGTTTTTGCAGCGAGGGTCGCACTGCATGGACCTGTTTGTTTCTTAAGGTTAAACATGTACGAGGCTAGTGTAAAATCTCGCGGGTCAGCTCGTTAAGCTCCATTTGGTGATCCTGCATACGGTCTTTCTTAATAGTTATCCCTATATCCCTCCACAGCGACTCAACTGGAAAGAACAAACCAAGTCCCAGTAGCGCAGTAGCGTAGTGGTGAGAGCACTCGCCTTCCACCAATGTGACCCGGGTTCGATTCCCGGACTCGGCGTCATATGTGGGTTGAGTTTGTTGTTGGTTCTCTACTCTGCTCCGAGAGGTTTTTCTCCGGGTACTCCGGTTTTCCCCTCTCCACAAAAACCAACACTTCTAAATTCCAATTCGATCCGGAACGCTCCAACGTTTATTACATGAGCCCCTGGCTCGGGAGAATGGGCAACCACTCATCACGTTATCGAGCTTAAATAATTGATTTGATTTGATTTGAGTACCAGACTAAGGCTTCAGTCCTGTCACCTACCTCCTTCTGTAAGACATCTATCGTGTTGTTCGGTTCTTTTAACCCTCTTAGTAATTATTAATCCCAGTTTCTAGATTCCGGATTCCCTGTTTTAGGTAAACCCGTTTTCCAGAGGCCTGGATACTAACTGTGGTATCGATTTGCAATAATCTAATCGATAAGAAGTTTTATATATGCGGCGCAAGTCAAATATTTGAAACAAGTTTTGTATGTGTGCCTCAAGTTGTATAAATATTCAAAGGAAGTTTTATATATTTACAAGATGTTGTGTTTATTTGGAATCAAGTTGGATATTTCTACACCGAGTTTTATCTATATGAAACAAGTGTTATATATTTAGGAGAAGTCTTATATATATCAAAGAAGTATTTTTGTCCGTTTTGGCGCGTCATATTTGATTGAAGGAAGTTTTGCGAGGACAAAAATGCTCTTTAGTGATTTTACCTTCTTGTATGATATGCAATCGGTGGCTGGTTAAAGATATGTTTTAATGTAGGTGAACTAAACTTCAATCAGGATTTTCTTTAAAACGAGTGTTGGAGGGTAGCCTCTTTTACAGAAACTTTGTTTGAAGTCTCGTTGTTTTCAAAGAGCTCTTTGACTGAGTAAGTTCCTAAGAGACGTAGTGTTTTGAAATGGCAATCATCTCCTTGTCGGAGACTGTCTGCGCCATGGTAGAGTTCTGAAAAGAACTGTGTTTCGGCTTTGAGATGCAAGACCGGTTTCGGAACCAAAAGATTGGATCCTTCGTCAGTTGCTTTTAAGCCTTTTTTTTGAACAGCTCAGAAGGAGAGCTAGTTTCGAGTGCTGTAGGTAGAATCACGTCTCTTTATATAGCGGACTTCAACCGTAGAGTGTTTTGTGATCGGTTAGTTACAAGCGGGATTCTTATTGGAAGATATAGATTATCCAATGGCGTGAAGGGGATTTCGATCCTGTGAGGTGTGAAGATCACACCTTCAATGAACCGTGTAATGAGCGCAAAATTATGCAAACAGAACAACTTTGCGGTGTTTCCGAAGGATGGAAAATGACTCAGTGCGTTGAGAGTGATGTTAAGGTATTTTCGAAATATATAGTTATTCTGTGATAAAGTGCATACTGGTCGAAAAATGACGTTGGATAAAAGATCCGTAGTCCTGTTTACGTTCGTTATCGGGATGATCAGTTTCAGGATGTAAGTGATCAGGCTTTAATGTTCGTAGACTCAGCTGAGTTGTAATCGCTAAATTTGCGCGAATACTGTTTGGAGTCAGTTTAGGTGATCACAAGTAAATTTCCTTCAAGTTTGTAACTAAACGCTTCGTTGACTTTATGATTGTTGTGTGATTGAAGGACGTTTTGCGAGGCCAAGAATGTCCTTTAGTGATTTTTTCCTTCTTGTCAGATACAATCCCTGGCTGGTTAAAGGTGCGTTTGAGCTTAGGTAAATGGCTTAAAGGAGATTTTGATCCTGTGAGGTGTAAAATCCACACGTTTAATGCACCGTGGAATGTGCGCAAAAAAAATATTATGCAAACAGAACTCCTTTGTGGCAATTTCGAAACATCAAGAATCAGTCAATGCGCGCGTTGGGAGTGATATTAAGCTATTTTGGAAATGTAACGTCGTTCTGTACTTAAGTCAAAACTGATAAAAAATGACGTTGGACGTTGGCACTCATAAAATCAACTTAACTTTTAGTTACAAACTTGAAAGAAATTTACTTGTGATCACCTAAACTGACTCCAAACAGTATTCGCGCTGATTTAGCGATTAGAACTAAGCTGAGTCTATGAACGAAAGCCTCAACACTTACGTCCTGAAACTGATCATCCCGATAACGAACGTAGAAGCAGAGGACTCGTAGACTTTAATAAACGGATCAGTATGCACTTTATCACAGAACAACTATATATTTCGAAAAGACCTTTACATCACTCTCGACGCACTGAGTGATTTTCGATCCTTTGAAAACACCGCAAAGTTGTTCTGCTTGCATAATTTTACAGAAAACAAAGTTTCTGTAAAAGAGGCTACCCTCCAACACTCGTTTTAAAGAAAATCCTGATTGAAGTTAAGTTCACCTACATTAAAACATATCTTTAACCAGCCACCGATTGCATATCATACAAGAAGGTAAAATCACTAAAGGACATTCTTGTCCTCGCAAACCTTTCTTCAATCGGACAGCAATCATAAAATCAACGAAGCTTTTAGTCACAAACTTGAAGGAAATTTGCTTGTGATCACCTAAACTGACTCCAAAAAGTATTCGCGCAAATTTAGCGATTACAACTCAGCGGAGTCTATGAACGAAAGCCTGATCACTTACATCGTGAAACTGGTCACCCTGATAGGGAACGTAGAGGCAGAGGACTCGTAGACTTAAATAAACAAACAACGTAAGAAACGCGCAAGACGTTAATACCTAAAGATTTCGATAACTTATTCTTAGAACTTAAAAACAATTTTCTCGTGGATATATTTAGTGTGTTTTCGGAATAGTCGTCACAGTTCGTGCACACTCTTCAAATAAATACATACGTAATGAGATCAAGTGTCCTGCGAGACACGTCTGCGGAACTCGCGGCATAAGTGAATCTCTCTTTTTTGTACTATCTCTGAGAGAAGAGAGATACCTCTCCATTGTGGGCGCTTCCAAAAGTTCGTACGCGCTTTTACTCTCCAAACTATTCTAAAGGTTACCGTCCACATCCAAAAAGTTTTACAACAACTACATAGCTGGGCACGACTCAACTGCATGTCAATTCATCCTATTAAAACGGAAATTATTTTTATATCCAAATCTTCCTTCATTGGACCAATTCCATCTATAACCTTGGAAAATCATCTGATTAACTGTACAACTCAATCTTCAAGTCTGGGAGTGACATTAGACAACAAGCTTAGCTGGACAACCCATATTAAATCCATTGCTGCTAATTTTAATGCAAAAATAAACAAACTTAAACTTATTAAGCCTTTTGATCTCCCCACCTTAGAGTCTATCTATTTTAAAGGCATATTACCAAGCACAACCTATTGTATTTCTCTATGGGGCTGTTCAAGTTCATTACAGGTTTTGGAGGAATCTCATATCCGTGCTGCTCGACTTATTCATAATCTCAGCCCCTCTATCCCAGAACATAAAGTTTTATCTAAAGTAAAATGGTACCCCTTATCGTATTTTTACAAAAAGAGACTGGCATGCATAGCTTACCAAGCTTATTATAACTTAGCACCACCTAGTATTACAAATCTCTTTACTAAACATGCAACAAACTACAATTTCGATCTAACCCATACTTACTGGAAAGGAAACAATGATTCCTTCACTCATCGAGCCAGCATAATTTGGAACAGTCTACCCGTAAATATCAAGTCTCTACCTTCTTTTGCATTGTTTAAAGCAAATGTTGTAAAACACTCTAAATCTATTGATAGAATATCTTTTGGTTGTAGTTCTACCACGACATTTAAAAACATTGATGACTTTACGTATTTTTAGATGTTATTTTAGATGTTTATTTAATTTATTTGTTAAATAGTATTTGTAGCCTATATCTGGCTTAAAATGAATAATTATTGTAATTACCTTTACAGTGCCATCACATAGTAAGTGTATTTTGTAATTTATTTTTACATAGCAGGTCCACATCAGCTTTTGCTGCCATCTTTTAACCTACGTTATTAAATAATGTATGTATGTGTGTGTATGTATGTACCGATCCCTTCATGAGTATCGTGGTAAAATTTGTGGGTCAAAGGCTTCTATACTGAGCGAGGCATGGGGTGGTGGCAGGTGGCATGTGGTGTAGTTTTGTTTATTAGCGTTCAAACTGAGCTGATTCTATAGTGGAATCCCGATTTCTCCAACCTCCAGGGGAAACGCAAATTGGTTCGAGAAATCGGGAGTTCGAGAAATAGAAAGTGGCATCAAATTACGCTTAATTTGCCGGATATTGTATGATTATGATTTAATGTAGATCTTGACCTTTATTCACAAACAAAACGTACTTAAAAAACAAAAAACGGAACATAACAGAACACATGTCGTGTAGGGTCTGTATATAGCGCTCACTCAATCTAGCTGAAATATTTTGTAATAACTTGTTGCCTCTTTGCAACCGAGAAACTCTGGTCTATGATTTGAGAAATGTTCCTTGTACTTTTGCGCAGATTATTGAGGTGCGCATCATCAGCAAAAAAGCTGAATGTGTTAAGCACGCCGATTGCATGGTGCAATTCACACTGTGTTTGGTGGTTTTGGCGGTTCGTCTACAATCGTCAATCAATCAAACAATCAATCAAACCTTGGGGATGGCGAAGGCATGCAAGTACCATGCACTCTTCATTTCAAGGGGACAACAGAATTTGTCGATGTATAACGACAACAGCTTCAGAAAAACAATTATTTAAGGTTACCGTGTACGTTCAGGGTATAAAATTTTCGATTTTTATTTTTCTCCATAAAAATGAACTTTTTGCTGTGATCTTTCAAGCAAAAAAAAAACCAATTCAAAACGAGTGAATAGTCGCCGAGAGATTGGGAAAACCTATATGCACCGGATGTAAACATGGACAATATGTTAATGCGAATGCAGCCAACGGGAGCGATTTGCGCGGGAAATATTGCACGCGAAAACGTTGCTTCGCTTCATGAAGGTTGTGCGCTTTTAGTTTTTCGGCTATGACGATGGGTCAGGTAAACTTAGTCAAAGCCGGAGAATATGTAACAAAATGATAAACCAGTCAACTGTTTGTAGCATGAGAGTTTGCGTGCAGATAAAATTACGCGGAAAATTTCCACAGTAGGTGACCGGAAGAAAAGTTAGCCTAAATTGATTGGCCGATCGTCGATAGAGGTGTTTGCGGGCGGTGTTTGTTTGTGTAGTGAAGATTTTTTTAAGCGCTGTTTTCGCAAAGTTTATTTTTGTCTTGAAGAGGACACTTTCAAGAGTTACAACTCAAGGGCGATTTGTTCGATTTCGATCAAATTTGGACAGCCGCTAGAATAACTTATCTTCAACAAAAACGTGTTGGGGAATTAGATAATTCAAAACCGTTTTTCGCTGAGAGCCATTTCCGTGCGCCCGTTCCGTCTCATTTTCTAGCGAATTTGAAAATGCTCTGTAACTTTTGAACGCAGTCGAATAAAGGAAAACTCCAACACGTTTTTTTAGCGTCTGGTTTCCAGACTTCGAGAAAAATATCAATTTCCCTAAATACGAAAATCACATTTAGTTGTAGCTTTCAAAAGTTAATTGACACCTTCGAGTTTAAACTCGACGGAGCGTTCAGTAATTCACTTTCTCACAAAATTAATGAAATATTCAAATAGCTAGTTCAATTAGCTTTAATTTGATATACGGTTTATGGTATCTGGGATGTAATCGGGAGCCGCTACAACACTTAGATTAGAGACACCCCTGAAGGTACACGGTAACCTTGAGGGAACTTTTGTTCTGTAATCTGAAGCAATCATTGTACCTTTCAGACTGATGACAGACGGATTTGTGGCTTGTTTGATCAAAATGCGAGAAAACGAGTCTGGGTTTTGGTCGAGGGTCGAGGGTAGTAAGTCGAGGGTCGAGGGTAACATGTCGAGGGTTCTAAAAAATGAAAAAGAAAAGTGCGGGTATGAATAAAACTATTTTAGAATTTTCTATACCCGGACAGATACAAATAGGCAGTGAAGGACTGCATGTGGCTACTGCGTACGCGTAATAGTCATCTACGTGACTCGCGCTGGTGTTTACGTTACAAAGGTCACCATATCTGGTAGAGCTTGGGTTACCTGTGATAAGAATGCATATAAAACAAAGCAGTTGGATAATAAAGAATTAAACTTTATGGTGTGTAGTATCGCCTATTTATTTTTCGGCGTTTTAAAATCACACTTCCCAAGTGGAAGCGAGCGATAGTTAACAGAAAAAATCAACAACAAAAAAAACAAAAACAAAGAAACAAACAACTACAGCAACACCCAAGCAACAGCAAAACAGAACGAAAGACATTTTCTTTCAGATCGGAACAAACGGGCGTCATCGGTGTAGACAATGACAGGGCTTTGTTATTTGGAAGTGTTAAATCTAGGCATCAAGTCGTGAAATATGCAAGACATTTCCTGTCCCGTTCCTGGGTTTGCAACCGTATCAGCGAGGGAACACGTGTTCTCTTATGTATCAGTCAATTCCAAAAGCGCGAATCCGCCCCGCCCCCGGGCATACCCCGGGTATTTGATCCTAAATTTGGAGTTTACCTCGGTGTAAAAACCTGGCGAGGTTTTCTTTGTTTTATGAGCTACTGTTTTGCTGTACGCTGTTGTTTAGAATGTTTTGTTTTCTTTGTTTTACGTTATTCGTGAGTTTCGCAGATCGGAGAGCAGGGATGGCGTAGTGGTGAGAGCACTGTGGCCCAGGTTCGATTCCCGGACTCGGCGTCATATGTGGGTTGAGTTTGTTGTTGGTTCTCTTCTCTGCTCCGAGAGGTTTTTCTCCGGGTACTCCGGTTTTCCCCTCTCCTCAAAAACCAACACTTCTAAATTCCAATTCGATCCGGAATGCTCGAGCGTTTATTACATGAGCCCCCGGCTCGGGAGATTGGGCAACCACTCCCCACTTTATCGAGCTTAAATAAAATTACTTACTTTACTAGATTTTACACCGAGGTAGTGCCCAAATTTGTCCCGCACGGTGGGGCATTTGACTATCGGCTAAAAATTAGTCGGCGGTCGCCAGCTAAAGGGTTTCGCGCGCAAATATGTCCAATATTCATTTATTCACCACGGGCGCCGCTTCGCTCCCTTCACTTCAAGATTCCGCGTAGATTTTCCGTTGTTTACTAAATATACAGTTGATATGCCTTTATTCAAAGTTTGGAGTGCCGAAAACAGAGATCGGAAAAGAGTTTTGGCGCACAATGTTTCGGATTTGGTTTGAAAAAGGTAAGTGATTTTAGAATAAAATATTCATTTTGAGCGATAAGATAAAGCGATAAGACCCTCAACAAAAAAGTCACAAGCGCCCTTCTCAAATTATGTTTACGCCAACCGTGTACGTGAAAGATGTCTGAAATAGGGTATCGAAATTTTGGTCAGGTCTGAAATAGCCTGCGTTGCAGCCGGACTTGTCACGCGAACGCTTGAAAACCTAGATATAGTCCGTCTATACTGTGGGTTTGGACTGTCTGCGACGCAGGCTAGTCTCAAATAGTGTAGGAAAAATCGCAGATTTTGGTCTGAAATAGAGTAAGGGTTTCAGGGAGTATCCCCCGGGGGTGCGCGGTGGAGCGTTTTCGACTAAGGATACTTCACAAATTAATGTGATCAAGTAAGCTGAAGCCACTCAAAAGGCACTAAGGCCACAAGGTAGCGGGCATTACCCCTTAAATCTACCAAAGCAAAGATTGAGCCCAAGCATTAGCTGCCATGGACAGCTGTTTCGGCCTTGTTAGGCCTCATCAGCATGGCACAGCTAATGCTCAGGCTCAAGTACCCACATATCAATAAAACAAGCAATGAAAACGTAAAGCTTGTGGGATGTGGCTGGAGTGACAAGGATACTTCACAAATTAATGTGATCAAGTAAGCTGAAGCCACTCAAAACCAAAGCAAAGATTGAGCCCATTCATCGCTTGTTTTATTGATATGTGGGTACTTGAGCCTGAGCATTAGCTGTTCTTAGTGCCTTTTGAGTGGCTTCAGCTTACTTGATCGCATTAATTTGTGAAGTATCCTTGTCACTCCAGCCACATCCCACAAGCTTTACGTTTTCATTGCTTGTTTTGCCCGCTTCCTGAAGCCCTTATCCTATTTCAGACCAAAATCTGCGATTTTCCCTACCCTATTTCAGACCTGACCAAAAATTCGATACCCTATTTCAGACCTATTTCACTTACACGGTTGGCGTAAACATAATTGAGAAGGGCTTTTGTGACTATTCTGTTAATGGTGTTATCGCCTAATGACGAAGAAGGAGCTTCTTCTAAAAAACATATTCAATTCAGGAATAAAGGCCTCAAATAATACCCTATTTCAGACCAAAAACCTTAAAATCGATACCCTATTTCAG
>JAEMWC010000528.1:502500-512500 GCA_016490735.1 Pachyseris speciosa
TTAAAAACAAACAACTTTCCAGTTTTAGAAAACAACATGTAAGTCCAATCTGAACTGACACTAGTTATGGGCAAAGTTTAAGTTTCTACTTTAGTTCAAAATTGTTCATGAAGTTAGTGGTAAATTTTGTTCTCGTTTAAAAACTACTGAAAGAACACTGTTATTAGATACTGAACAGCAATCTGCTTATCCATCTTTACTCCATGTTATCTTGAGAACATGGAAAATTAAAAACGTTCTTTTTGTTCACATCCATATTTTATTTTTACAATAACTACGAAATTCTCGCGCGCTCATTAGCTAATTTTTATTGTCAATATGCGGACAGACACATGAATTTATGACGTAACAAGGGCCGAGAGCGGACAATTTAATGATTTGTTATTGTAAAAAACAAATTGACAGCAGTTTTTCATGCGTCTGTCCTGCTATTGACAATGAATTTTGTAATAACATTGTCAAACTAGTCTCTGGATCCACTCTGCTATTGCCTCGTGGATCCACAGCTACTTTGACAATGTTGTGATGAAATTCATGATCAATAACAGGACAGATGCATAAAAAATGTGGATAATTTGTTAAATTGAAAGTATTAAAAATTAATTACCGTAGAAGTAAATGATGTAAACTTACAAATAGAGTAACAAAACTGAAGAGGACCCAGCTCAAACTGTCCCCATAGGGATTATACATAGATTTTTTTTCTGTGACTCTCAGCTGTTCTACAGGAACACAATTTAATGTAACTACTAATCATTTTATTGGACATCTCTAAAAAGGTATAATTAAGTCTGCATACGAACCAAGTGGCCTATAAGGCCAGAGCTTATCACGGTATCCTTAGCATGAAGCAACTCCAAAAATTCCTACTCTCCCTCAGATGGGATGCTACTCCATTGCAGGGATACCCCCAGCATTAAATTTGCCAGTGCTAATTTATACACTTGGGTAGAGAGAGGCACTGTGAAAGTAAGTTAAGTGCCCTCCCAAGAACACAACGTACTGCCCTGGTCAGGGCTTGAACCAGGACTGCTCAATCTGGAGTCAAACACACAAGCTATTAGGCCACTGCACCTCCCAATGTGTACAATTTCCATGCTTAATAATGCACAAATGAAATACAATGGTTGCTCTTTCTGTACAGTGTGGGGATTGGATTGACAACGAATGCACTCCAATGATCTCTGATTACTGCTAGCTTGCCAAATAAGCCTGGATAAGCAGTATTTCAACCCAAGCAGTATTTCAACCCAAAGCAATGTAAATATTGCCCATTACATGAATTACTTTTTTAAAAAGAAATCATTGCCCATTACATGAATGAGCTGGCTCTAAGAGCACTTTGATACAATTTAAGTTTACATATAATTCATGGTTTACTATGATTCATGGTCTGCTATGGGATCGTCATGGTTTGATATAGTTCATGGTTTCATATAACGCATTACATCATACAAAATACGATGGTTTCAAAGTCAAATTGTTTGTGCGATTATATGCGCAGTGAACGGAAAATCACGCATCAGTTTAGCCTCGTTCTGATGAACACTTGACTGCATTTTCGCGGTGCTGTTTCTTTCAGACCTGTTGTCACAGTCGTGTAAGTCCTCGTGATCCACTCAATTTTTGAAACTGCTCAAAATGATGCCCTCAAAACAGCCATAAGTCGTACTATAATGAGCCGTCTGTATTTTGTGTGATGTAATGCGTTATATGAAACCATGAATTATATCAAACCATGACGAACCCATAGCAGACCATGGAACATAGTAAACCATGAATTATATGTAAACTTAAATTGTATAAAACCATGAATTATACGAAACCATAAGTTATATGAAACCATGAATTATATCAAACCATGAATTATATCAAACCATAAATTATATGAACCATAAATTTTATCGAACCATGAATTATTTGAAACCATAAATTCAATTTTTAACGCGAGAGTCGTTATCACGCCGAAGGTGTGTATCGAGCGCTGAAGTTGCGAACTTCTAGGGGGTTCCGGGGGCATGCTCACCGGGGAAATTCTTTTTACTGAAACCATTAAAAACGCCATTTCATGCATTCCTCAGACTCGAAAAGTGTTTGTGAAGTCAAGATATATACCCTGAATTTTACCATAATTTTGAACCAGAGAACCAAAATGTTCATAATCCAGTATTCCCCAAGCAAGAAATGGCCATTTTGTTTGTCGTGAAATTCAAATTGACCGTTTTATTTGCTATGAGTGAATGTGATTTGAACTACCCTTTACCACAAACACAAATTTGAGAAAGAAAGCCTGCGGGTTTTCCCTTGCTTTCGAGATCGTAATCTCACCCTTACAGAGTGGTTGTGATCGTTATAATCCTAAGATACGTTGATAAATTGCGTTTCCTTTCTTTTTTACGTTCGCGAAGAATTTCACTAAATTGTTTATCTCTCTCAACGGCACAGTAAGACCTCTCCGGGTAGGCTGAAAATTTGTAGGATACTTCACAAATTAATGTGATCAAGTAAGCTGAAGCCACTCAAAAGGCACTAAGGCCACAAGGTAGCGGGCATTACCCCTTGAATCTACCAAAGCAAAGATTGAGCCCAAGCATTAGCAGCAATGGACAGCTGTTTCGGCCTTGTTAGGCCTCATCAGCATGGCATAGTTAATGCTCAGGCTCAAGTACCCACATATCAATAAAACAAGCAATGAAAACGTAAAGCTTGTGGGATGTGGCTGGAGTGACAAGGATACTTCACAAATTAATGTGATCAAGTAAGCTGAAGCCACTCAAAAGGCCCTAAGGCCACAAGGTAGCGGGCATTACCCCTTAAATCACATTAATTGTGAAGTATCCTTGTCACTCCAGCCACATCCCACAAGCTTTACGTTTTCATTGCTTGTTTTATTGCTCATTAGCTATGCCATGCTAATGAGGCCTAACAAGGCCGAAACAGCTGTCCATGGCTGCTTATGCTTGGGCTCAATCTTTGCTTTGGTAGATTTGAGGGGTAAAGCCCGCTACCTTGTGGCCTTAGTGCCTTTTGAGTGGCTTCAGCTTACTTGATCCACTGTTTTTATTGCAGGCGGAAATTGTCTGGTGATTGTCTCTGGTCTTTTGGGAGTGGCCGGTCGGCCGGTGTTGGCTTGCTTGTCTCTCCTAGATTCCAGGGCAAGATTTCTCGATATGTTTTTTATTCTGATGGCAGAGTTATTAGTGCATTGGTGCTTTTGGGGTCACACAAATTTAATATTGTAAATATTTACATTCCAAATACCGTTTCTCAGCGCAGGGCCTTCTTCGAAAGGACTACATTCCTATTTTCTTTCTCCTGTTCGTTTGATCGCTGGCGATTTTAATGGTATTGATAATGTTCTTGATCGCTTGCATTGCTCTGAAAATCGCCTGCCTGATAAACGTGTTTTTCGTAATTTCATGTCTGATTGCTCACTTGTTGACATTTGGCGTAAACAAAATCCTCGTGGAATTTCTTTTTCTTGGGCTAACAGTTCTCAGGCATCGCGCCTTGATCGTTTTTTGGTTTCTCAAAGTTTAGTGAAGTACGTTTGCTTAAACAAAGTTTTACCGTATCCTTTTTCGGACCATGATTTTGTTGTTTTAAATCTGTCTGTTGATAATTGCCCTGGTCCTCGAAACAGTATTTGGAAATTTAACACTGCCCTTTTGTCTGATGTAGACTTTAAGCGTGAATTGTCAGCGCTCATTAATAGTCACAAGGGTCGTATTGCTGATTTCTGTTCTCTGGGGAAATGGTGGGATAGTTTAAAACTTGTCATCCGCAACGCATGCATTGGTTTTTCTTATCGTAAGCGTAAAATTGCCAATCTTGAACGTAATCGCTCGACTAAACGTTTAAGCTGGGCCAAGCATGCTTTTTCACAAGGTTACCATTCTATGTGGAAATAAGAGACCTCGAAAGTGCCCTTTCGTCCCTCCTATTACGGGAGGCGGAGGGCGCGAAAATTCGCTCACGTGTCAAATGGATCGAGGAAGGTGAAAAACCAACTCGGTATTTCTTTCGGCTCGAGCAAAAGCGAGCTGAGAAGAATTCGTTTGATTGTCTCTTCGATTCAAATGGTGTGGAGAAAACGTCACAGTCTGATGTTGAGTCTATTCTTGTCGACTTTTATAAAAATCTTTTCACCAAAGATGACCTTGACGTACAGATTCAAGCTGAAATAATTGACGACCTTGAATTTTCATTAACGGACCTTGAACGCGAAAGCTGTGAGGGTGAAATAACGAAAGATGAGCTTTTTTCTTCCCTGAAAGACCTTCAGACTGGTAAATCGCCTGGGTCTGATGGTCTTCCGCCTGAATTTTACCTGTCTTTCTGGGATGATTTGGGCGACTTTCTCGTTTTAGTCCTTAACGAAAACTATCGTTTGGGGGTCCTAACTGACAGCCAGCGTGAGGGCCTCTTGCGCTTGCTGTACAAAAAGGATGATAGGCGATTGCCGAAAAATTGGCGTCCAATATTTCTCCTAAACACAGATTATAAACTGGCATCCAAGGTAATCACAGAGCGTTTAAAACCGGAGATGAGTTCTATTGTTCATCACGATGAAACGTGCGGCGTAGTGGGAAGATCGATTTATTCTAACTTACAGTTAATCCGTGATACACTCGATATGATTGACAAAACTGATGAAACTGGCATTCTTGTTACGCTAGATCAGGAAAAAGCTTTTGATCGCGTTGACCATGGTTTTCTTATGCGCACTCTTTCTAAATTTGGTTTTGGTCCTTCCTTTTGTCGCTGGGTGGGTCTCTTTTATAATGATGTCTTTTCACGTATTATCTGTAATGGTAATCTCACTAACGCCGTTTTCCTTGAGAGGGGAGTGAGGCAGGGTTGTCCCCTGTCTCCCCTTCTTTATGTCTTGGTATCGGAGGTTTTGTCAACTCAAATCAGGAAATGTAAGCAAATCGAGGGCTTCCGGCTTCCCGGAGCTGATGCCACTAATTTTGTTAAAAGCGAGCTTTCTCTCTGTCATCTTTTGCGTGTTGTACATAAGTATGAACTAGGCTCAGGCGCCAAGCTCAACTCCTCCAAGTCAGAGGCTATGTGGCTTGGGCGGTGGAGAACGAATGGCGCCTCTCCCTTCGGTTTAAATTGGGTATCGAAAATTAAAATTTTAGGGGTTTATTTTTCAAATGGCCTAGTATCTGTCGAGTCGGATAACTGGAAATCGAAGCTTGACAAACTAGAAACCGTTCTTAATTTATGGAAACAGAGAGAGCTGTCTTTTTCAAGCCGTGCAATGATTGTTAATGTACTTGGCGCTAGCCGGTTTTGGCACGTGGCCAAAATTATCGCGCCTGCCAATTGGGTTTGTGATCGTTTTCATCGTCTCGTATGGTCTTTTGTGTGGAAAGATAAAACGGAGAGCGTCAGTCGGCAGCGTTGCTGCGCGCCTATCGAACTTGGTGGCTTAAAGGTTGTTGACTTTCGTTCTAAATGTGTTAGTCTTCGTCTGTCTTGTTTTTGTAGTCTCCGCGATAATTTTGGTGGCCACAAATGGCATTATCTGGCCCGTTATTTTATCGGGAATCGCCTAGCAAGACTTGACGCGCGATTTGCTTTAGCTTCGAATCTGGTTCCGTCTTCATCGGAGCCTTCTCTTTTTTACCGTAGATGTCTAAACATTTTCCAGCAGCTATTTGATAAGTATGGTGCGTTACCTGACGATCTTTCTTGTAAGGAAATTTATTTGCTTTTATTTGATTTCCCATGTGCTGCGCCTAGGTGTGCCGGCTTGTGGAGGTCTGTTGTGGGCCGTCCCATAGAGCGGTGGACCTCGGTTTGGCGCAAATCGCGCCTTAAGTTAATTGAAAATCGCAAAAATGATGTCTTATGGCTTCTGTTGCATAATGCAGTTCGTGTCAGGTCCATTCTTAAATCCTGGGGTTATATTAGTTCTGATTGTTGTGCTGTGTGCTCGCGCAAGGAAACTTCTGAACACTGTTTTGTTTCCTGTCCTAGAGTGATCCGGGTCTGGAATTATTTTGGTCCCTTTCTTTCTCGTCTTCGGGGCTCTCCTTTTGTGTTATCCTTTTCTTCTGTTCTCTTTCCTCTCTCTCTCTCTCTCTCTTTTTTTTTTTTTCTTTCCTCTCTCTGATGCTCCGTCTTCCCCTACCCTTCCTATCTTTCATTATTTAGTTGCTTCGATCTTGTTTTTTGTTTGGCGAACCCGAAACCTAGCGACTTTCCGAAATAACGTTTTAGATTCTCGCGCCATCATTGATATGATTATTAAAGATGTCAAATTGCGTATCCGATGTGATGCTTTTGACAGAGTTAGGTTTTTTTGGTCCACTAATAATATTATTTGCTCTGTCAATGCAGATATTAACGAGATTGTCTTTAATTTGTAGGTTGTAATCCTCCTTCCTCTCTCGGGGCATATTCTTGTCCGGTTTCTGCAATTTTTCTTTTAACATGTATTAGTGATGTCCTCGATTGCTTTAATTGGTGTACTAATTATGCAATTGTCATTTTGAACTTGATCTTTTGTAATTAGTGCTTTTCTTTTTGCGTTCGTCGTCATATTGTATAGTATTTGCTCTTTTTATCAACGACCCTTTGGCCGTTGTGTAAATAAATTTTATCAAAAAAAAAAAAAAAAAAAAAGCTGTCCATGGCTGCTATGCTTGGGCTCAATCTTTGCTTTGGTAGATTTAAGGGGTAATGCCCGCTACCTTGTGGCCTTAGTGCCTTTTGAGTGGCTTCAGCTTACTTGATCACATTAATTTGTGAAGTATCCTTGTCACTCCAGCCACATCCCACAAGCTTTACGTTTTCATTGCTTGAAAATTTGTAGGCCCTGGCATACGGGCTTGTAGGCTCGCTGCGCCCCTGAAACCATAAATTATATGAAACTATGGACTGTATCAAACAATGAATTATATGAAACCATAACTTACATTGTTTGAAATAAAGAGTCTGTGTTAGAATTCATGGTTAGAAATCATGTTGCAGGTATTGTTGCATTGTTTGAAATAATGAATTTGCCTAGCAGACTTTGTTTGAAATAAAGTCAGGAGGGGATGTACCCTGGCTCCAGAGGCCCGTTGAAAAAAATAAATATCCCTGAAAAGCCAAAATAGAACGCGAGAGACGGGCCTCTGGTCGCACGAGCAGAGATATTCATTTCCACAGGACAGAATTTGTCCTAGTCCGCTGATTGGTTCTTCAAATAAACAACAACTATGATTGGCTTAGAAAAAGCGTGGTTTCCCAGCCGACAAACCGGTTTCGATGTTGAATAGAAAGCAAGTGTAAGCATCGATATGGCGGCTGCTATCGACGATCGTGGATTCTTTTGTGCGTTTCGAAATGCTGTTCAGGTCGCTTTGGAGTCTAAATTTTCCGATATTGTTGCATTAAAACCAGTGCAAGAAGAAGCGTTGTTGGCTTTCCTGAAACGGAAGGATGTGTTGGCCGTTTTACCGACGAGTTGTGGAAAATCCTTGATCTTTCAACTTGTTCCAGCAATTTGTGCCAACCTACATGATCAAGGCTTTGACTACCCAAAGAATGCAGTTCTTTTGGTGATCTGTCCACTCACTGCCCTTATTGACTCACATATTCAAGAGCTTGCCGATCGCGGAATTGCAGCCTGCTCTCTTGGTGATGAGAGCGAAGATGCATCACCTTGTTTACAAACGGGAAATCCCAGAACAGCGGATAATCGCGCCGCAATGTTTTGCTTCTTCGCATTTTCGCCTTAAAATAAGTTAAGCTTCCCGTAGCCATAAATGATCAAACTTATGTTGCAAACTCTGCAAAAATCGTCGACGGATGAGCGAACAATTTTTACCGGAGTCACAACCTTCCTCGACATTTTTCCACATACAGAGAAGTTTTTCGCGGTTCGCTACACGTGCGATTATTTTTAGCGATCGATTCGCTTCACGTGCGATTGTTTTTAGCGATCGGATGTCAGAAATGTCAAAAATGATAACAGCCAGACACGGTCTCCCCGCCCATCGAAAACCGGTTTGGTGGGATATCTGATACACGAAAACCGCACGGAAATGAGGTTCAGCATTCGTGCGACCAGAGGTTATTTTTTTCCTCTCGGCGCTTCGCCCTCGTTGATGCGAATTCCCTCCTTCAAACGAAAAAAATAACCTCTGGCACCCAGGGTAGAGGGGATGCCGATTGTTTTAAATAGCGGGTGTTAGGGGCAAACATTGGTTTCAAATAATAAGACGGAAAGTTTATATTGTATGAAACAAATGATTAAAGAGGAAGATATTATTTCAAACAAACGGCATACCAGATGGAAGTATTGTATGATATAAGTACATTTGTTGAAATAATTTTAAAATAAATTCGATATAATTTAGCAAACTAATTTTTGAACATTTGGCGCCCCGCAGACCGCGTGGTGTCTATAAAGTGAAATAAGATTCCAGAGCGTATTGTTTAGGGTGCTGTGAATAGACCTTCCCACCTTTTATGGCGCCATGTTGGTTGGCGGGCAACCAAGGCTATAATTACCCGCGGGGGGTATTCCCTATAATGGCCTATAAGGGGAGGCTCCGCCCGAAAGGGGTACCTTTTTCAGGATTCAGGTATATGAAAGGGTAGGGTGGTGAAAATGGGTAAGTTGCCGTGAAAAGAACCTAAACATCGGGAAACTCAGGTTAGTTTACAAATTCCAGAGATGCTTGGGAACTCAGACCTCAGTAGAAAACAACCTCGGTAAATTCTACTTGTCCCGTCGGACAAGTGCATTTGGAGATTCACTTGTCTGAGATACAAGAGTACTCGTTTTGAACGGGTGTAGGAACGGCAGTTTTTTGCTACACAGTTTGTTCCTACATTGTAACTTGAGTCCGTTTATACAGTCATCACATGGTAACTATAGAGCCTATTTCATCGTCACGATATTACATATTATTACAAATTGAACTACAGATATCATATTTCCAGCGTTTTCATTGGCTAGCCGGACACAGGCTCTCAGCTCATATACTTGTACTACCTCTTCAGCAAACAGAGAAAGCTCAATAAAATTTTCCCTCGACACAGCAGCCATTAAAACATTAGTCGACTCACAGCGGAATTAAGGAGTAGAAATTTCGAAACTGGAACCGAAATACAAATGGAATTCAAATGAGTGAGTGTTTTAGAACGACTAGAAACAGTGCTGGGGTCGTGTTAAAAAATTTCTTGCAGCGCTAAGAAAATTTTCCGGGCTGTTGATCTTAAGATAATAGCAAAACGTACTTTTATTTACGGAGATACCGAAAGAGTTTTTGAACTTAACTAAACAAAATTGAAAATATGTATTCAACAACAAGTGTCGACGTCACCAATCTGTATGCTTAACTATGCTTACGGACCAGTCTATTCAAAACAAACTGAACAAACAAGAACTTCACCTAAAATCTACAGCAATAATCCACTACTGAAAATCTTTCCAGCGATTAGTGACACTTTTTCAAAACGTAACACACGTTAAAAATGTTCTGACCTGCACTCGATGCAACATATCAATCACCACCTTCAAACTTTCCGGCTACCGATTTGATGTTTTGTAAAAAATGAGAAGAATCGCCGTTCTTGTTGCTTTTGTTATTCTGTTCGGCTGCGGTTCCAGTTTTTGTTCCACGCATCGAGACAAATTTCTGTAAGCCATTTCTTGAAGCATAACCTGGACATTTGTCTTGCTTATCCCTCATATATCTTCTTTCCGACCAGGTCTGGTGAGACAATGTTCCAGTCCATCAAAATAAATTGAAATTGTGCCTTCGTTTTGATGAAATTCGCCCATGGTGAAGTTGTTTTTGATGGATTACAAATTCGCTTCCTTCTGCTCGTACATCTACGTGAACGCCGTTCCACCCTCTTTGAGCAATGACTGAATACTTTACCAAACTACTGGCCATTTAAAACCATTCAGAGCAAATAAACTCTGCACTTTTTCCAAAAAGGACCCTAAAGTGAAGCTTCAAGGTTATTCTCGGACAGTTTCATTGAA